>DWHU01000432.1:0-19213 GCA_018247975.1 Parides photinus | reverse complement strand
TTATTAATTATCCTTTTACTTTTTTTTAATTTTAAAAATAATTTAAATTTAAAAAAGGGCGGGGCGGGGGGGTTGGGGTCATGAAAGTTTTAGAAAGGCCAAGGTGGGGCATGGCACAAAAAAGATGGGGAAACACTGTGCTGTGTCAACTTCTGTATCATTACTAATATTTGTTTTAAGAACCATTGTGAATGTTTCTAACTAAATACCCGAATAATAAAGATTTTTTTTTCTTTTTCTCTGATTTTAGGCTGTAATTAACAGCATTGACGGGCAAGACTAGTAAATCCAGAGTGTGTTGTGTCTTATTAATTTTCATCAATTTGCATGTACTTTCTAACTATTTTACATGTGTTTAAAATGACGGCTTTCTGTAGTTATGTAAAGTGTTTCCTTCAGATCTAACCACTTGAAGCTACGGAGATGATGTGGGATAACACCTGTGGTGGAAAGAACATTAGGGACTACGTATGCTTTTTCCCGTTTCCATATTCTAGTAACTTCGTCCCTTAGTTCTACATATTTGCAATTTTTTTCTGCGATTGTATTCTGTAAGTTAAAAAAATAATTTTATTTATTTTGTCTGTTAATGTGATATCCGGTCTGTTGTAGTGAACAATCCTATCAGTGAGTATGGCGCGGCCGAAAAAGAGTTTATCGAGTTGAGTTTTCCAGAACAGTGTGTGGCGTGTAATTGTTAGTAAGGTAATTAAATGTATAATTATTAATGTTTAAATAATCTATCATTAAATAAGTATATTAAATTACCTTGTTATGGATTAAATGAAAACTCTAAATTTTTATCTTATTTTTATTATACCAATATACACCTAAATCTACTTACAAACAAAAGTAATACAAAATCCAATTCATAATTGAAAAGGACACAGATTTGACGATATATATTATTAAAAGTTAAAATTATTAAGAATTTCTCATTATATTATTTATCTCATAATAGTCCCCAGATATGTGTATGGTCTGGTGAAATAAATATAATTCATAGTTTCATGAGGGTTTTTAGGCAATAGCTATAATTTTTTAGTTAAATGCAAAACGCTTTATGACATACTACTATGTTACATATTTTTAAATGCTCAAATGAAACCAATGGCTTTATTAAAGTAAACTGTATCAATTCATTTATTTAATTTTAGATCGTGTGTAGTGTTTGTAAAATACTCCAAGCCCCATATGTTAACAACGGAACACAGTTATGATTCTATTGGTGGCGGCTTAACAACTTAAACAAATTAAAATTCCACCAGAAACACAATATAGTCAGAAAGTTTGTAACATATGTTGTTGTTTATAATAAATCTGAAAAAGTAATAAAAATAATAAGGCAAAGAATCAACTCAGGTTAGATGAAATGGCGACAGGTCTCAAGAACAATATGTGACTCGAAGATGCTTTTAAGGATCAAGGGCAAAATTTACAAACTATTTAAGTCCTGTCATATTGTATGGATAAGAGTGGTGGGCAAGTAAAAGGAATGATGAGAAGAGATGTAGCTGAGATGAGAATGTTGAGGTGGATGTGTGGAGTCACAAGAATAGATAAGATTAGGAATGAGTACATAACAGGAAGTTGAAAGTATTACCTGTGGTAGAAAATATGAAAGGAAAGCAAATGTCATTGTACCGACGTTTTTGCAAACTGACATACTGCGCCAACCCCAACTAGATTGGGGAATGGGCAGGACAATGGATGATGATTAAAAATAATTTAATTGATCTTTGATTGCACCTAATTTATCTAAATTTTATGAACAACTTGCGGTGCCAGCGAACTTTGAAGCAAAAGCAATGGTTTTTACAGCCGGCCGCCTGCCTGACTAAAAAAAACTCGTAAAAACACAAATATCATTAAATTCATTAAAAAAATCATAAAATTCTGAATCGTCTCATTCTTTGTTTGCCAGTCCGGTAGTATACTAATAAATTAATGAAAATAACCAACAGAGTCCCAAATGTTATTTTCTAAATGATATTAACTAAATTACGTTAGAATGTAATCATAAATAATTCCTACAATTTAATTAAAAAAAAATTATAGGTACTCTGCTATTTGAATGATGTAGTCACAAAAAAATAACAAAATCATTAAAAAAGTAAGTTTTAATTATAACTCGACAAGTGGGCCTAATCGAAAAAAGTTATAAAAGCATTTTTGTTCGTCTGACTTTTCTGAAAAAAAAAAAACGACACCTTATACAACTCAATCCGACGACTTTTTTCTGCCAAGTGTTTCCTCAGACTTCAAACGGATTTTGGATTTTTTGAGCCCGAGAGGCAAAATTTAATACCCTGTAGCTTATTCCTAACATAGACAATTACTAAAACAGAGTATCTGTCCGCGAAAGAGGCTTACCAAACCGAGGCGAGTGCTCAGAGACCAAAAGCTGGAAGCGGTTCTGCGGGAGGCAGGACCGCGAAAGTATGTGGGACGGACGGCATCCACCGAGCGATGCGCCGCACGGAGACTAGGCAGGAAGACGTCCCCGTCTTTCAGTGAAGAACAGTGCTGGACGCAGAGGGATCAACCGGAACACTGGCGGAGGGTTTCTTTCCGGATGATGATCTCGGGAAGGACGATGCGGGCCATCGTCAAGTAAGAGCAAAAGCCGCACAAGTGAATGAGGGGGACAACGATGATACGTGCGAGCCCCCTTTATAATGGAGGAGCTCCGATGGTCCGTGATGGCCGTCAATGGCAAGAATGCGCCTGGCTCAGACGGATTCACCGCTGACATCTTTCGGGCGGTCATTAATGTGGATGCCACGGTGTTTTTAACGCTCTCTAATCGGTGTCTTGCTCTCTCTTACTTTCCTTAGAGTTGGAAGGAGGCAGTAGTTGAAGTGTTGCGTAAGCCAAATAAGGAGGACTACACGCACCCGAAATCCTTCCAACCCGTCGAACTCTTGCCCCTTTTGGGCAAGATCGTCGAGAAGATGATGGTCGGAGGCTCCGTAGTACACTGCACCGAGCATTAACGTGAACCAGTACGGTTTCATGCCTCAGCGGGGCACCAGACTCTCTCTATGCCCTGGCCCAGCATCTACGAACTAGATTGAAGAAGGAGATCGCAGTGCAGGTGTCATTGGACATAGAGGGAGCCTTCGACAACGCCTGGTAACTCGCTGCCTCGTCGACCTGCGACGCCTTGTCGCTTGCTATTTTAGCGAACGTAAGGTCGCCGGTAAGGTACGCGGGGGCTGAGTCGGTCGGAGTGACTACCAAGGGGTGCGTGCAGGGATCCGTGGACGGACCAAACCTTCAGGACCCTCCTCCTCAATCCGTTCTTAGAAGAAAAGGCTGCGAGTGGGACACACTGCCAGGCGTTTGCAGATGACGTGGTACTGGTCTTCTTGGGACAAGAGGCCGGGGACATCGCGAGGAAGGAAAATAAGGTTTTCACCGATGTATATGATTGGGGGTTAGAAACAAGCTACGGTTTGCGCCTTACAAAACCAATGTGATAGTGCTAACCAACAAGCTGAAGTACGACAACCCAATACTATTCATGGATGATGAGCCCCTTTGCCGAACTCGGGAAGTCCGGATACTCGGCCTAACAGTTGACGATAGTCTCACGTTCAACACTCACATGCGGAACGTGAACAAAAAGGCCCAAGGGCTCTATCGTCGGCTGTGCAGGGCCGCGAAAGTGTCGTGGGGGCTGAACGCGGAGGTGATCAGGATCATGTGTCTGGCGGTGTTGGAGCCGACAATCCTGTACGCGGCGAACGCATGGGCGCCAGTGGCGAAGAAGTTGCTGGTTCGAAGGCAGCTCGATGCGGTCCGTGGGTTCGCGCAAAAAATTGCGCGGACTCATCGGACCGCGTCGTTGCACTCGGCTCTAGTGCGTTCGGGGCTGCTTCCTCTAGACCTTCGGGTCCAAGAAGTGGCCTCGCTCTTCACGGCAAAGCGGAACTACGCCCTGGAGATATTAGGGTACCGTGAGCTGGAAGGACCTGCCAGCTTCTTGAAACTGCCACACCCGTCTGGTCAGGTTGGTGAGGAATTCCCCTTGCCTGGGTGAAGGCGCGGAGGATGTCGGACTTGCCACCGCAGCTGCCGACTCGGTCATTTACACCGACGGCAGTCGCATTCAAGATCGGGTGGGTGCGGCGTTCTGCGTAATGCAGGGCGCCGCAGAGGTTCACAGCAAAAAACACAAGTTGGGCGACTTCTGCACCTACCAGGCAGAGCTGCTGGCATTGGCAGAAGCGACAGGGTACGCGGCCAGCGAGTCTGCTTAGAAATGCGCCGTATTTTGCGACTCGAGGTCCGCTCTCAAGACCGCCGCGAGGGCCGACGCCCTCCATTCCCCTAAAGAGCAAGAGAAGACCTGTGCATGATGATTGCCCCGTTTCGTTCGGCAAGCGGCAGCTTAGGCTCGGCCCTTGACGAGTGGAACGAGAGGTATGCGGGTGGAACGACGGCTTCAACTACGCGGATGTTTTTCCCGTACGTCAGGTCAGCTCATCACGTTCTCCGGCGGATCAAGCTCGAGCTGTATCTGGCCCAGATGTTTACGGGACATGGGGGATTCTCGGAGTACCTTCACAGGTTCGGGTTGAAGGAGAGTCGCTCGTGCAGATGTGACCCAGAGGTGGACCAGACCGTGTTGCACCTTATCGCCGATTGCCCCAGATTTGGAGCAAAGAGGATCGACACGGTGACTGAGATAGGAAGTGTGATAAGAGGAAGGCCTACGCCGCTCTAATGAGTGACAACAACAGTAGACAAGCTCTGCTGAAATATTGCAAGATGGTAATAGAGAAGGTAGTAAAAGAGAATAAAACGCAGTAAGGGAGATAACAATGTAAAAAAAGAATGTACGCAAACAAGGACTTTCTTAAATTTTCATAGATTTAAGAAGACTGAAAGTAGCCGAAATGTCGATCAAAAGCCCAGGCCCAACTACGCCCGGGGAACAGTATTTAAAAAATAAAACATAAACGTCAAGAAAATTGGTTCAGCCGTTCTTGAGTTATAAGCGTTGTAACTAACACGACTTTCTTTTATATATATATATAGATTAAGAAAATAGTTCAGTAGTACATCTTTTTCAATTTAGTTTTACCAATTTAATATATAATAAAAACAAAATCCAATTAAAATGACAAATAATAAAATTGTTTTTGATATTGAATTACTCATAGTATTATTCAACCCATAAATTACATATCACATTGTTTAAATATGATAAAGTTAAATAAAAGCTATTGCCTAAAAATATATAAAATATAAACATATTACATCAAATTAGTAAATTTAAAAAATGCTTAGTTAATGGATATCATGATAGAAACGTGTCGAGTTTCTTTTTTACTTCACCAAAATTAGATGTATGGAAATACTTTTGAACACTGTTCATGTAGTTTTGTAAAAACATGTATTCTAATACTTAACTATTTCATAGGTGATAGTTACAACTGATTTAAAAACAATGCTTTTCATTAACTTTAATATAAGAAGAAAAGAAAGAATATGTGAATAGAAAATTAAGATATCCCTGTTAAAAAAAAAAAAATCTGTCAAGTCTACAAGTGTGTAGACGATTTCATTACGGCTCGGGATCCCTGTGCTGAATGTGCTTAGCAAAATTGTGCATAAACCATCTTTGACTATTTGTTTAGCAAATCCATTACAAAAACCATGCAATACACTCTAACCATTCTATATACTATGGTTATATAGAAAAACCTTTATATAATGGTATTAATAGGTACACATGTTTTAACATTAGAAATAAAGTATATTTTGTAATAAATGACAATGGTATAATTGGTTTTTTAAAAACTTCAGTAATATTTACTGGAACATATTAATTGGTTAAAAACATTTTATTTCATTATTTTAATGCATAAGCTGTGAAATTTCAGCTGTAATATTCAATATTAATAGTTATGGCATAACTTTTTATAGACAGCATTACAAATTTATAAAAATAAGTTGAATATTATACTGTAATCTTTCAAACTTGGGATTTTTTTCCAATAAATTACAAGATCCTGCACCCCTTTTTCTTTGGTGGTTCTGGAGGCTCCAGTGCCGCTAGAATAGCTTCATCAAATACATTCTTCAATCCTTTCTGGAATTGCCACAATTTTTTAAAATAAAATTAAACTTTATCAATACATGAATTAAAAAAAAAAAGTTTCAGTGATTAACAAGATTTTAAAGACTAATCTCAATTTATGAATTCTTTAAACAAACAATTTTAAAAATAATAAAAATCTTATTTAAAAGAGTGTAATTTATCTAAACACAAAGAAGAAGTGCTGCAATCTATATTTAAAATTCAAATACTATTATATTTAAGGTAAACATTCCATATATTCTATATACTTGTCCAGCATTTACCTGGGTAAGAGCAGAGCATTCAACATATTTGACAGCTTTGAGTTCCTTAGCAAGTTTTTCCCCTTGTTCAAGAGACACTGGCTTTTGCTTAATTTTAGCAAGTTTTTCCATAGTAGCCGCATCATCTCTTAAATCTATTTGTGTACCGACCAACAAGAATGGAGTCTTCTGTTGATGATGCGTTATTTCTGGCACCCACTATAATATAAAGAAATAAGTTATTAGTGCTGTTCTAAATAAATAATTAAAACATGTAATTGGTTAAAAAAAGTACATGTACCTTTTCTTTTACATTCTCAAAAGAGCTGGGACTCACCACACTAAAACACACTAGGAAAACATCAGTTTGTGGATAACTAAGTGGTCTCAGTCTATCATAATCTTCCTGGCCTGTGAAAGTAATGATTTATATTTCAGTTTCAGCCTTGATAATGAATTTGCTTCATTTGATTTTTAACTGATTCACTAATTATATATAAAATGTAAGTATTACTGCTGTTATTATAAAAATAAAGTAATTATAAAGAACATAAAACAGTAAACATGCATTGCTTTACCTGCAGTATCAAAGAGACCTAAAGTGTATGGTTCTCCTCCAATCATAACAGTCACTGCATAATTATCAAAAACTGTGGGCACATATTCAGAAGGAAACTTATTAGTTGTGTAACTGATTAGGAGACAAGTTTTACCAACAGCTCCATCACCAACTACCACACATTTAATTGTCTGCATGATGATGTTTTGATTTAGTGACCCGCAAACCAGATAGTCTTCTATAACTCTGTATTCTTTAAAGAATAGACAGTTTTATATGCACATCCCAACAAGATATAGGCCTAGAACAAACAAATTATTTCTTAAGTTTAATAGGAGTTTTATTATTGCAGAAATCATTTTGTTTGTAACATAAAAAAATTAACATCTAAATTAATAACAAAGTATACAATAATGCAAAATTTAGTTATAACAAAATAATTTAAGCAGGTTAAATATTTCTATATTTTTTATTATAATATTTCATTATTGAAAATATATTTTAAAAATAAATAAAATATCTATCGCAGAGCAACATCCACATTCAATAAATTAATAGAAAGGTCTTGCAGCAAGAGTAGTCAGTTTTTGGTTAAAATAATATAAATAAAAACATGACAAGTGTTCAATGGTTATCACAGAAGCTCCATTTCATTATGAGCTACATACATACTTGAAACCATAATGAATTGATTAAAGAATGTGTAGATTGAACAGGAAGAGAAAAACTTTTTTAAGGTAAGGTTAAAACGTGGTACTGCCCAAACTTTTTTGAACAGTTAAGCAACCAGTTAATGGGGCTGTAAATATGATTCTTTATCACCAAGTAATACCAGAGTAATTATTTAACTGTTAGTTGGAATTAACTACATCACATATATGACTTGGGATAATAATATTACTAAGTTTATCTAAATAAATTTTTACATTCACTTTATTGACAAGCACTTACGCCAGCAGTGGTCAATCTGTGACCAAAATGACAAATTTATAAACATTAGTAGCAGATGACTTTGGAATATTTATGATGCAAATGGTGCAAACATAGCAAATATTTTTATCACTACGATCTGATCATTCTATTACATTTTAATACCCATAAATAATAATAACATTTGTTAATTTTAACAAAACACTAACTAGATATGTAAATCATCATAATTACTAAAGCATGTGTGTATGTATATTTATTACTAAAAAAAATTTTTTTATTTTGAGTCAATAATAATATTTTGTAAAATGCCAAATAATAAGACGCAAAGCTTATGAAGAAATTATACAAATGCCTTCAAAAGAGGACGTTATAGAATATGTAAGAAAGTTACAAAAAGTGTAAACTTTTAAGGTATTAAACACTAATATCGCTTCAACGTTAATATATTGGTGCGTATAATTTTAACAGTAACTAGTCATCGCCATGCTCTTCGAAGCTATCATAACTGTTTAACCGCATTCCACTGGAAATTTATGTATTGAATTTACTATACAAACATGCACCCTATGTATTAGAGAGATTATTAAAATTGTTTATCAAGCGACGCTATTCCCAACTTACAATATACATTTAGATAAATGGTTTTTTACATAATCACGTCACTACGTTGACGTCCATTTTGTAAAGACCGAACAGCATAACAGTTCATTATTATCGTTATTCATGTATAAATTATGTTATTATTATTTACTTACCTTAGAAATAAATACAATTTAAAAACAAACTTTAAATTACAGTCCGACACTAGAGAAACAGAAAGAATTACAAACTATACGAAGCGGGTTGGGTCCTTGGCGATGACGCCATTGATTAAAACATAGATAAATAATAATAAAGGCCAGCTCACAGACTAAATTATTTAGCAACAGTTAAATTTATTTAGTTCTCTTTCGAAAAGAAATATTTCAAACGAAGGAAAACGCTATTGGTTAATATCCGGTTTTTAAATCTAAATAAGATGACAAATCTTAAAATTAAGGTAAGCGGCGAAGTAGCCTTTGATGGCAAAGCGCACTAGTCTAAAAATAGCCTATTCACTCTTCTCTTGAAAATTCTCACGTTATACCTGGACGGGAACACTGACGCCGCCAGACTATTCTCGTCCCGTAAGGAATGCGGTTGGTGCACTCCTTAATTGCATTTTCGGAAAGTGGGAGTCAATGCAAATGGACTCCTTTTCGCAGTGAACAGACACACCTGTGTTTTGTTGGGATCGAATGTGACAAGATTGGCAGTTCCCCAGACGGAAACATGGTCCAGTGTACGATTCAATCTCTCAACCATGATTTCTCTTAAAGTCTGTACTTTATTTCTACTCGACTGCGCACTGATCAGATTATCTCCTAAACTGTCATCGGCCTTCACTCGGGTACCGGGGACCAGAAAGGTCATTCACTTGCAGCAAAAATAGAGATGCAGAGACAACGGACCCCTGAGGTACACCGGCGTTGCTAGTCATGGGATCAGAAGACCTCCCCTCGACGACAACTAGGAAAGTCCGTTCACCCAGGAAGTCCTTGATCCAACCGATCAAGCCAGGAGATAAGCCATAAGCTGGAAGCTTGTTGATTAAGCACGCATGCCATATCCTATCAAAGGCCTTCGAGACATCGAGTGAGGCAGCAATTGCCTCTCCATTCTTCTCTAAGGCCTCGGCCAATAAGTGGGTGGTATACACTAGAAGGTCCCCAGTGGACCGACCTAGGCGAAATCCGTACTGTCGATAACTGAGAAGATCGTTAAGCTGTAGGCCATGAGTCGTTTGTTTATTATTCTCTCGATGTTCTTGCACAGTAAGGAGGTGATTGAGATGGGTCAGTAGTTGGATGAGTCGGCACAAGCTTCCGTGACTTAGGAACTATTCCAGTTCTTCAGAGAGAGGTGATATAGGTGCACATTTTTTAGCACAATAGCTGGTAATCCGTCCGGGCCACTGACTTTATCCACTTCCAAGCGTTGTAAAGTTTGTAAAAGCTATTTTTGTGAATTGCAAATGGGTATGTTGGATGTAGCATCTTTGTCGATGGCTTTAGACGGTGGATTGCCTGGGACGATGGATTTGGAGTCATGAACTTACACAGAACTCATAACCCGCTCGGACACCGACTGTATCCTCCGCCGATGATGTCTTCACCCGTAACCCCAGGGACGGGCTTATGAATTAATTTTGTTAAAATTTACGGGTTTATAAATATTGAGTCTGTCGTGTCATCAATTTATAATATATGATATCATACATTTAAAATTACTCTATTACATTTTTGTTGATGAATATAATGATAAAAATAATGCAAGCATGCATGCTACAATAAAATAATGTAGTAAAAGTAACATTTTATATGTGTTAAAATCTATAAATATTTTCTTTTGTGTTAAATAATTTGTTAACTTAGTTGGTTATATCTGTATGAATGGAAAATGTCTTAAATGTAATCAAGCGAATTGTTTTTTAGTGTATAAAAAAATTATACATTTAGTGAAATTAATTTGTGAAAGTTTTGTGTGCATTTTGAGATGAAACCAGGATATTTCAAGATTAGTTTCCTTAATCGTGCTACTTCTACCAATACACACATTTACTAAGCCGGTGTAGTCAATGATGACTTTCAGAATGGATTTCCAGTAATCTGAATATTACATGGGTTGTTATACTTGCAAATGTAAAAATCTGTTACTTTCGCTAGAAACTTTTAAAAAACTTCACAAAATAATAAATATCCGTTTGTTTCATAAATAATTTATTGATAAATTTTGAACAAAATTTAATGCTACAATAAATTGGTATTCAACTTTAAAAAAATATTTCTTAAGACAATATTGGTGACTCCATATTTTGTGTCTGGACATTGCTTCTATTAACATTAACAACTATTGTTATTATATAATTCAATTCCAAATTAAAAGCTTTTTTCCACACAATATTTTTCATTAAATCTATGTGTACGAGTCAGTAAATTATTTTCTAATTCATCAAACTGCATTCCCATTTTCTAGCTTTAATTGAATTCAAATAATTCTATCATCAATTAATTACATATAATGACAAACACAAAAATTATTTAAATAATATATATACAAAACATCATATATAACGAAAATTATCCCAATTAATTATGTAAAACTTAACAATCATATACCATTTGGGTAAGTCAATGTCAATTTTGACAATAAAATTAAAATAGTTGAAAAAGCCCCACTGTGACATTAACCCTATTATTTATAACATGAATAAATATCATTTATAGTGAGAGTAAGGCGCTTCTTCGAAAATACAACGTAAAATGTTAAATTATTAAAATTTTACCAATACTACACAGGTGGTAATCCTAAAGTCTTTCTAACAAGTCGCTCTGCTATTTTATTAAACTGTTCACGGTCCTCTCTCCACATTTTAGCTGCATCCACATTTGCACCACTCTCGTCATTGGGCTCTGAAATTATTTTTGGGAATGAAATATTGTACACACATGTATACAATTTTTGTTGTAACACATACATTTTTTATTTTTATTACAGAGGCTCTGGTTTAAGGTTTATCTTATTATTCAAAATATTCAATTATCATTTATCAACATTCATAATGCCTCACCAGCTAACATGCTGACAACTGAAAGAAGGATTTTTTCAACACTCTGTACTGGTGACCATCTTTCTGCACTACTTTCATAGCCCATTGGATCATCTCCAGGTGCATGCAGAATTGATATACAAACTCTACCGTCAGAATAAACTGAAAAAGAGATTATATTCATATAAATAAAAAGCCTTTTAATATTCTCACTGCAGGGACTTGGGGCATTATCTCATAATGAGAGAGTTATGTTTCTTATGAAAAATATCGTAAAAGTAGGTTTTAGGTCTTTTTTGGAAGAAAAGACGATATCGTAGCCCCTCGTCTATCCAGTTAAGAAATATTACATAGATGCCAAAAAGGTTGTCAAAGGTTAATAAAGTCATCAAATTATTGAACTTAACAAAAGGGTTAGCATCTTTCTTAGAAAAACTGATATTTCCATGTCTTGCGCGAAAAAAGCCCTTTATTTTATATACTTATTATTGCTCTTGAGCAATGCTTCATAACTTGCAAGGGTTGTTTAATCTTTATCTATACTTTGTTTACAAATGTGGCATCTCTTCCAGTTCCGCTAAAAGTAGTTTTATCAAGGCCCAAGAAGACAGGTACAAAGATGGATAAATATTGATTCATTCAATGGTTGCTAGAATGGACTTCGATCGTCGATTCTGCTAGTTCACCCACATATAAATGCCAAACTTTACACACAGACGAGTACTGCCATTAGCAGACTTACAACAAATTGACTGATTGGACATGAACCATTAGTGTTCTTTTCGCACAGATTGAAGACAGCCCAGAAGAAGTTTAGCACGTTCGGTCGTAACTGTTGGCAATAAATGATGAGAGAGGAGAGAAGACATTCAACATTAATGTACATGGTAAAGGAACAAGAGTTACCATTGACCGACTGAAGCTAGCTCAACTGACCAGAGAATCCTACAGTACTCACCTGATGACTAGCCAGATAGCTCCGGGAACAATCCCAACTCCTAGTGCACCTGAAAATCGTGAAAGAAAAACTCGGAGTTGTCGTACGGTACGGTCGGTACGATATTGGAGTTATTCATGGAGCGGGGTCAGGTGTCCAAACCCAGACGACGATTTTAAAGAGACTTACATCGATGATGAGCATTCGATGTAGGGCGGGACCAGCCTGCCATTATAGTTCTCGAGTAGTCACCGCTCAGAAACAACCTGATTGTGGTGGCTTATGCATGTGTGTTTATCTTCAATATTATTACTGTGTAACTTGTTACATTTTGTTTGGCCTACTTACCCGAAGTTACAAATTATACATTATGAATGATTTTGAGTCTTTCCTTGTCAAAAATAGTTCTGTGTTCTTATAATGGAAACTCTTTTATTTGTGAGATTAGGTTTACACCTGTAAATGCATAAAAATATTTTTTTGTAGGATGTGGTAGTTTTTTAAATATACATTATTTATATGTTACATTTATAATTATTTATTATTATTTTATGATAGTTATTCCCGAAAAGGTAGCCGCTCCAGTAGTACTACATGAGTTCATCTGGGATGTGTGCTGTGAGGTTGCTGGGTTGGACTTTTCTCCTCTCTCTTTCTTCAAAGCTGGGCCAATACCACATCCGCCGCAAGGAGTCGAAGAACTATTCTATTTTGACACGCATGGTCGTTACCCAGAAAAGGAAAAGATGCCGGGAGGAGAGCTTGCTGTATATTCCAATGCACCCTTGCAGAGGATGCAGCTAGCGCTGGCGGGCTTACACAAGTGTGCGAAAGCATTCCCGCGACCCCGCCGTACAACAATGAAGAGTGAACATTGTAGGAGTTTTAGTCGGCGCAAATTCACTACAACAACAACAATTGCCTATGCCCACCAGAGGGCAAGTATGCTAAGGTATTTATCCAACATAAATAAAAAAAAGTGGATGTGGTTGGTGTCACTGACTTAATAAATTATGAGGGGAATGGGAAACACTTTCATTGATAAAGAGTGTTTAGACCAGTTTCTGAGACTCTTTTTTCTTAGATAACCATTTTCAAAATTTACCTGTTTCTGGTGGATTTCCTCCATCTATATCATTTTGTTGTACATGTACAGAATTTCGATTATTATTTAATTTTATAATTAATATATTAACTTTTTACAAGTAACAGTCGGCTTCCTAAAATATTATCTTTCCACATTGATAGGTTCAAGTCAATATTTTTGGTCATTACTATCAAAAGCATGAAAATTTTCATTGACTCCACAAATAACAAATTGTTAATTCCTATTTTTTGTCACACCAATGTGACACCCTTGTCAAGTTTTGTGTGGGCCTCTGGAGGTACATCGGGACCACTTTGGAAACTAAGAGTTTAGAGAAACCTATCTATGAATACACACCTACTGATAAAGGGTTAAAAGGATTTTATTTATTCGCTTAGCTAAATAAAATTTTCAATGTCATAAAAAAGCAAACATATTGGAATTGGTCTTTTGTTAAATATTACATTACGAAGATATATATTTATATATACTTACTGTTGGGATGAAACATTTCACATATGAACTGCATTTTTGGAGGACTTAAAGGATAATCTGGGGGAAATACTAATTTTGCTGGGAAAATTCCACCCTCAAAACATGTGCCTTCTGGTCCCCTGGAATTAATTTACAGAAATCCAAACAATATATATTTTTAAAAATTAATCATTTGATTTAAACTATTTCTAACTTAAGACAAATTTGAAATAATAACTTCCAGTTGTATACATTAAAAAAAATATTCCTTTTTTCTCTGGTGGGGGTCAACATGTTCATCAATGTATAATATTTGATTAATAATTCAATTATTAATTGACTATTGAGAAATAAAAAGTTTACAGAATTTAATATCCAAATTATATTGAGTCAGTCAAATATTCTATGTCTGTATAAATTAATATTTAATTTGATATGTATATCAAATGATTAACATAAACGTACATCTGTAATAGATGTTCTTTATATTTTGAAATATGCAAAGGGTACGTTTGTATGGAAAATAGACACAAATAAATTTAATGTAAAACATTCTTTTTATTAGGCAAACTTACGTTATCAGAGCTTCCCATTCAAAAAAGTTTTCTTCGTTTATTGGCCCAGCAATTATACCTTCAGGAGCATTAAGTGTTAATTCTGTAATAAATATCAATATGCTCATTGATTTAAACAATTTAATATCAGCTACCATCATAATTTTAAAAATCACAATATAAATTATTAAGATAATTAAAAAAGGAGTATGTGTTATCGACATTTTATCTGCTTAATTTTTGAAAACTAGTCTTTAATTAAATAAACTAAATTTTTCACATAGATAAGTACTGACGTTTGTATTCAGCCATAAGACGACGTAATGCAGATCCTGCCATATTTGCTTTGCATAAATAAATCTGTGTATTATACAATATAGTTTTAAAGGCCACCACTAATTAATATTAATAGATCAAATAGAAAATCGTTTCTGTATAAAAAAAAACTGTCAAATAAGTCGTCTATTATCAACTAAAGCGACACGACTGTTAATCAGTGCTGCCAATACAAAATTACAAATTCCATAGATGTTTATTCATTAAGTGTAAAGCATAAAGAGTGCAAATCCAATAGTTTTTGTAATAATTGATCAACGATATGATATTTAATGAAACGCTCTGTTGCTATTAATTCAGAGGATATAATTCTTTTGATTCCATATTTCGTGTAATTTTAATTAATAAATGAAAGTTGATTTATGTCTTTTCAAACAATAAAAAAAAGTGTACAAATAAAAATACTATAAAGTAAACCTAACTCAAATGATATTTATTTTTTATTAAATTTAAACACAAAATATATTTTGGTTAAGTAATTTATATGTAAATAATATAATAACATTTAATTAAGGTGCTAACTGTGTATTTGATTAACGTTGAACATCTAAATCTAATGTGATGTTCCTCTGATATGATTTATTACTCAAACATTAACGAAACTGCATCAAAGTTACATTAAATGATTATTATTTATTTTTCAGAAAGAAATAAATAATTTAAATCAATCTGGAGCATTAACCAATTCTGTCTTTATTCTCCAACCCTGTTTTTTTAACAAAATTGTAATGAATACGTTTTTGACTACACTTTGTTTTCTCTAGATCTATTTACAAAGATTTCAGGATAATTGAATATACCTAAATAGATAATAGGAAAAAAGTAGACACTGGATGAATTCTTTGCTTTATTTTCCTTTTACACAATTTTTCCAGGAATGTATCTACTATATAAATCGACGGATATGTTTATTATAAGCGAAAAATGCAAATCTGGCAGTATACACTCTGCTTGAATTATCCAATTACATTTGCAAAGAATAAAATAATGAGTCAGTATGATCATAGAAACGAAACCTATCCCGAGCAAAATCGAACCAAAAAAGTAAAAAAATCTAAAATAAAAAAAAAAAACAATTTATGCTTAGTTTCTTATCAAACCACAAATAAGATTATTTCTTTTAAAAATATAAACTTGGCATTGTGAAAATCAATGTCAAATTAAAAATGTATTATAATATGTTATGTTATTTTGTTCATATTATTACAGATTATTATTAAAACTATGGCTAAGTTAGAATATATCGACTTAAGCTTGAACAAAAACACGATGTATCTTAAATTTGTATCTAATGTTACGGACGTGTCGCAAACGGTAGACAATTTTTAAAATACTCGTAGTTGTTATTACCATTATTTACTGCTACTTACCAACATTTGCTGTGGGAACAGTATGTCTTTTAAAAAAGGCTAAGAGCTCCCATATTTGTAAAATGACAACTATTTATGAGAATAACTAGTTTAGTAGAAACATAGGCAGTTAGTTCCCTGTTTTATGTATCATCAAGGCAACCTTTGCGATGTCAACGCTTAAAGTACGACAATATGGCGGACGTTTGAGTGCCCTTGTTCACTACTTCAATTTAAAAAAAAATATTTTTTTTAAATAGACACAGTAACCGAAAAACTATATGCCGAACAAATATTATTGACTACAAAAATGGATTTTTAAAATTTCCAAATTGCTTCTCTCTAACATCGAATAGTATCGTAGTACCGAATTTTATTATTTTTGATCGGTGATAATAGCTAATTTGGCACTATTCAAATTATAAAATTTTAAAATTTTGTACAATATCAAGACAAACGATATAAATCCGCTTTGTTTTCATCTACAAGATTTATTATTTTGAGATTCTATATAATACTAGAATTTAATGATTGGTGAACAGAAATTCACTACTTTGCATAGATTTTGCTATTGTATATCACATACTAGTTGTCAATCTTAACTATATTTGATATTAAATAAAAATCAAGTCTTTATTTTATTAATTTAGCATTAAAAAACCAATACGTGTAAAAAAACATTTCTGAAACCTATTTCTGATCGGATGTTTTTATCTGTATATAAAACAACGAAGTTAGACGCACATAGCAAAATTATGAAAATGAAAATTTCTTATTTACCTACCAACGTGTATATTTCTATAAAAAAACAAAGGTTTATTGAAGGCGTCAAATTGAGATATTACTTTTTGTCATTTGTTAAGTTTAATATTTTCTTAAGTCTTAACTTTTCATTACAGTCAAAAGTATCACTGACCGAGGACCGTACATCAGATACTCACGTTTGTAGGTTGTGCAAAAAAACTTTCTACAATGCAATTGCTTTGCAAAATCATAGGAATTTGCAACACGACGTTGATGCTTCTGGTAGTGAAGCAGATCAAAATTTCACTCCTCTACAAAAAAATGATCAGGTTAAATTATGTATTATGTTAGTAATTATGTACAACTTGCGTTGTAATTTTTTGTTTATTTAAGGAAAACGGGATAACGATTCTCACCTTTCCTCACGGCTATACAATGATTGCTGTAAGTGGAATTTGTTCCTTCTACATAACGAAGTAATGTAGTGTGTATACGTATCAAAAGTGCACACTTGGTAGTGGTCACACTGGACTAGGCTTACGCGGCGAATTTGCAGTGAAGGTTCTTCTTTTATATTTTGGATGACGTCTGTAGCTCATCAGTGCGTGGACCCGTTCAGAACGGCCTCTGCAAATTTCCGAAATACATTAACCCTTTTTTAGACCGGTGTAACGGTACCTGGTGATCTCCACTCTCTATTATGTTTTGTATCCTTGGACTACACAGGGATCTGTACCATTAGGAATACATTAAGACTTACAAATTCCACCCGGGGGTCGAATAAAGTGGATACTACTATAGGTGGTTTATAAATAATTACAATTTCACATTCTATTTGTAATAGAAGACCTCAAGTTCTAATATAGTGTAACATTAAAAAAAGCTAGTTATACGACGATATTTAGGTTATATTCTTTTGTACAAAATTTAATAAAGTGTTTTTTTTTAGATACACTGTTCATGCTATGAACTTTAAAAATAATACACTTGTATTTCTACTCCATATATTATAATTGATTTTAGCTTTTTTTTTCGATGTTAATAAATGACACTAATAAAGGTGTAGTTTTATGGATAACTGAAAGTCGCTGTCGTGGATTCACCAATTGGTTAACAATTTTGTGGCGATAACATGGAAACGTTTTTATTGACAGATTATCGAAGATCTATGTGATTTTAAATTTCTACCTCTTGAAGGGGAGAGTACGAATACTACATTTCAAATTGACGGCCTCACGAAATGTAACTTCAACGAGGACACGAGTTACATAATTTTGAAAGTTGAAGGAAACGACATGGATTTAAATTCTTTGAAAAGGTCCCGTTTAGCTGGAATACTTAGACGTAACCAAATTAAACAGGGGAAACAGCCCGTGGATCTGAGGTTTATATTTTTAATACTTGGCTACAGTATCATATCTAATTGATAGACCTTATTTCTTTTAGCATTAGTCTGGATTAGTAAGAACACAGAAGTAAGGTAAGACTTGCCTGTCGTAAAAGGCGCGGGCGATAAGGTGCACGCACAGAGCGAATTTTAATGGGTGAAATTTTACATAGGCTTGGCATACCTCATAGAAACAGGTCCTTTTGTACATTCACCACCAATAAACAAAAATCAGACTTTTCTAATATTAATATATATGACTATGTAACGTTATTGCTGTAATAATGTTTTAAGAAAATGTTAAATATATTATAATTTTTCGCGAAAGTCATATTTGATACATAGATGTATTATGTCACAAAACCTTAGCTTTAACAAACTGCCTTCATGGAGAAGCGACTTGCTTAGTATTATGGAGATTGCTGTTCCGATTCTGGAACTATTGTGTAGTTTGGTTAGTGTTTACTTTTTTCGAAACCGTTGGACTGAACGCGTCATACAGTTTTTCTACCGCCAATATTTTAACTTGTGGACATAGTCTTGAATCCGAAGAATTTGTTTGTATTAGTTGTAAATATAGACAGTACTACTAGGTTATTCGTTACAGGTAAAAAATCTTAAATAAGGTATAATAATAAAAAAATATTAGGTTTAAAAATCTTGACAACACAGAGTTCCTTAAAATTAAAGTGGATTATCATCATAAATTAAGCCGTGATAGCCGAGTGGTTTGGGACCTCGGCCCCTGATTCGCGGTCGCGGGATCGAATCCGGCGCGGACCGATGACTTTTCGGAGTTATGTGCGCTTTAAGAAATTAAATATCACTGACTTTATCCGCCAACCCGCACTTGGCCAGCGTGGTGGATTAT
>DWHU01000431.1:0-19225 GCA_018247975.1 Parides photinus | reverse complement strand
CGCTTTAACAAATTAAATATCACTGGCTTTATCCGCCAACCCGCACTTAGCCAGCGTGGTGGATTATGGCCAAAACTATCTCCATTAGGAGAGGAGGCCCCGAGTCCCATCAGTGGGAACATACAGTGGGTTGTAAAAAAAAACCGTTTTATATTTACTGTAAATTGTTTAAAACTTTATGTATTATTAAGTTTTTTCCATTTTCTCATACATACTCTAAACAGCTAGACTTTAAGCGTTGCCAAATAATGACGTAAATGTCAAGAAGATAAAAAAAATACGATGTGATAATTGCGACTTGCAAATCGTCAACATACTACATGCGGAATAATTTTTGCGTTATTATATACTTTTTACCTACAAAAGGCTGTTAATCTTAACATTATAAAGTGTTAAGAGACCGGTGACGGTGAAGCATGCTTGCACAGAATATTCTGGCTCTCATTTATTGATAGCTGGACAACGTCAATGCTGTGATGGAGACGAATATTTTTTTTATTCAACTTAGCGACCACAAGCGAGTCGTACACATGATGGCAAATGACTAGTTAGGTATATACAAAAGTTCAAAAACACCCGCAAATTATCAAACTTTACATGTGGCGACCAGTGAAATCTGATTACAATGAATGCGATTACAGATAATAATACCTTCATCAAATTTTCGCAAAGCGTTACCGTGATCTGTTAA
Source organism: Parides photinus (assembly GCA_018247975.1). NCBI lineage: Eukaryota > Metazoa > Arthropoda > Insecta > Lepidoptera > Papilionidae > Parides > Parides photinus. The sequence continues at coordinate 18,534 of DWHU01000431.1, read as the reverse complement.
AGATGTTTTATTAATTACTAATTGATTGTCTTTAGTTTTCTTTACAACTTTTATAATTTGTAGCGATAAATTGTTGTTGTCATCTATAGGTATTGTTACAGCCCGATCGCCTGATCTTATTGCTGTATTTAATTCTAGTACATTTCCTTTGGTATAAAGTTTATTTTCGGTACTGGAAGATGTATTCAATGTTCTTACAAAAGTTTTATTTTCACGGTTTAGCAAACTTTGGAACGCCATATTCAGATAAATAGTATCTTCATCTTCGTTATTTTTTAAGTTTAAATGAGATTCATCTTCCTTAAGAGTAACTTTTTTTAGTAACGTGTCATATTTATCATTTAACGTCGTGTCGCTTTGGCTTCTGATTTTGCAATTTTTTTGATTCAATGCGTCTCCTGTTGGTTTTAATGTGTCTTCTGTAGAGTTTTCCTCTATAATACTGGATATTTTTGTGAAATTACTGGAATTTTTAAAATCTTCTCCTTGAACTTCACTTTTTAAGTGGTTATTGCCTATGGGCTTGTCAGTATTTGAATTGGAGCGTACCTCTTTATTTTCTTCCGCCGTTATTACATTTTTTTCAGGTAACTTCTTGGTAGTTTGGTCATTTTCATTAAAAAAATTTAAATGTAAACCGTTATTTTCAGTCGAATCTTTGTTTTTATTTATCTTAATGTCATTTGGAATAAGTGATTGCTGCATGTTATCTTCTTCCTCGAATTGTTTAGTAACAGGTAAGAATTGCTCAAGTGAACTAGCGTGAAATATTTTGTCACTAGTGTTCTGAAGATCATAGCCAACGCCCGGAGAATCATAATTTTTTTTTGTCCGAAATCCATCTTCAATTCCGTTAATTTTCTTGATTTCATCGTATTTAGTCTACATCAAAAAAATTAAAACATTAATATTTTTACTACCAAAATTCATTTGTAATATACAACTAAGTATAATTTGGCAATAACCAGTACTTACAATGATATTTTGAGACGAAGTTAACATGGTTTCACTTTTATTACTTGGTAAATCATTAACAATAGAACTTGTGTTTTCTTTTAAATGATCACTTTTTATTCTACTTATTGAAAAACTACCGTTATTAGATTTAGAGTTGTCAGTATCAATCGAATTTATCAATTGATTTATGTTTTCTACAGACTTTGATTTTTCATGTATATCGTTTGTCTTGTTTTTGTTTTCTGCATCCTTTGCCAAATATTCTGCAGATATTTTTACAAAAGAAATTTCACGTTCGTTATTTGGTTCCATAGAAATAATATCATTATTTGTGCTACTCGTAAAAGTATTTGTGATAACTTCTATAACTTGTTTTTCATAAAATGGTTTTGATCGTTCATTTTCTTGGTTTTTAAAAGTTATATCATTATCATAGAGTATATGGCTACTTGCTATGTTAGAACTTATTTCCTGAGTTTTACTTTCATCTATCGTATCCTTAGGTAATGAGTTATTATTTGCATGATTGTTACTTATATCTTGTTGTATTGCATTTGATTCATTAATGTTATTATCAACAGTACCTTCATCAAAAAGTTCAGGAAGTCCTAAAACGTTCGTATTTACTTTATTAGTATTGTCTCTGCTGACGACTGTATAAAGTGGATCTGGGGAATATGGATTATGTTCAGCCTTTTCAAAATTTTCTAAATTATTATCGTCGTCTGTTATACAATTTTGTTCAACGTTTTTCGGAATTAGATCTCCAGATTCTCTATATACGCCTTCACTTAAGTGATTAATTTTGCTACTTTCTGTAGAAAACTTTGGTTCTACTATTTCAGAATTTTTTTCTACAAACTGGTTTCCTTTTAAAGATTCTGTCTTTGTTAGTATTTCTTGCAATGATGTGTTGCTGAAATATTCGTGACTTTTTAATTCTTGTATGAAAGAATTTGTATTTAGTGATTCGGTGTGTTCTATGCTCTTATTATTTATTTCATTATTTTCGGCACTATTCACGACTGAGTTTTTCGAATCACCTAAAGAGTTTTCTTTATAACGAGGAAAAGAATGAATGGAATTTGATTTAGGAAATGGGACAACAGGTTCAGTACTGTAGATAACGCTTGTCATATTAGTTAATAAGTTATCATTATTCTCCAAAATTACATGATTACTGTTAAAGGAATTTATGTCAAGAGTTATAGAATTATCCTTTTCTGTATTCAAATTTGTTTCAGTTACATGTAATAGACTTGTTTCAGGGTTAATGGTCCCATCTCCTGGTTTTAATATTGGTATTTTTTGTCCGTATATATTATTTTCTACTTGTATGGAAGCTATATCAAAAGAATGTTTTATAGTGCCATGATCTAATATACTGCTGTCTTCTTCATTAGCTTTATTAAGTTTTATTTTTTTTGGAGATATGTAATACGTCTCGATAAATTTGTTTGAGGAATTAGCTGAAACTGTGTAATCTCTAGAATTTAGTTTTTCTTTTATACCTCTTTTATCGTTATCTTTATTGGCTAATCCGGTAGATGATATAGACGGATACGTTATTATTGAATTTGATTTTTTTACATTCATACTACTTGTAGGAGAACAGGATTGTCCTTTGTTTTCTAAAACATGACCATTTTCACTTTTAAAGAAAGAGTTGTTTTTTTTGGTGAACGAACTCATACTTTCTAGCTCATTTTTGCATGTATTCGCAAAATTTTCGACTGGTGGATCCGTTTTAATTATTTTTGGAAAGTACGTGTATTTTTCTTCGCTAAATGGTGGGTCTAGACAACCACCTGCAAAACAAGAAGGAAGAGAAGGTAAAAACCTGTTACATTTTTATAAACAATTTGATATCCATTAATTTCAGAAATAAGCTCATTACCGGGTTTACATTTTCCTAAGAAATCTTTATGAGTGCCTTTCGTTAAATGCGGGGCTTCATTGCTTCCATTACTTTTTACCAGAATAATGTTGCGTTTCTCATAAGAATTAGTTGATGTGTTTATAATTGGTTCGAACTTATTCTGATTGGCTACTTTAGATGTACTTCTTGAATACGCATACTCGTCATCTTCAATATGGGTTCCGAGACAACCTGCTGTTAAAATTAAATTTCATTATGTATACTTTTTATATATAGTAAATATTTAGATATTTATTACTTAACATAAATGTAAAAACATTTAAAAACATAAATGTAAAATGTAAAAACATTTATGTTATGTAAGATGAAAATTTCGTACATTTTTCATGTACTTTTATTTACAAGTTTTTTTAAGTAGTGATAGTAGGTAGATATTTGATTTGATGAAAGTCGCAAGATACCACTAGACGCAGGGAACCGCTACGTTCAGTATCAAACGACTTTTTATAGATGATTATAATAAATAAATCCAATATTACAAAATCTAAAATTTTAACTCATTTACCTTTTTTAAACAAATACAACACCCGTTTCTGCTTTCGTATTGGTTTCTTCATAGTTTCATCTTCTGTCATGAAAACTTCAAAAGACGTTAACGTTTGTTCACTACTGCTTGTTTGAATTCTATCATTAAAGTATTTTGGCTGATTAGTTTTTGGTTCTGTTGTTACACTTTGGAGCAATTTCTTCATTTTATCGTTTTTTCTTAACTTAATTTTAACTTTTAAAGGTGACATTGCAACATTTTCTTTATCCTGCGGTATTGCTTCAACTTGAAAAGTCAAAGTGTCGATAATTTGATCCATCACAGATGCGTTGGTCATTTTTAATGATGCGAAATATATAACAGGTTTAAATATATAATAATAGATAATAATTAAATAACTTTCCTTTCAATTTGCTGTTTTCATGTTTAGGTCATAATATTGATAAACCATTTTCTGAAACAGAAAAGATTTGTTTTACTAAGGAACGAATTATATTTGGTGTTATGTTGTAATAAATATAACGGTGCTCTTTTAAAATAATTACAAATAAGCAGTGTCGGTTTATAGAAAAAAACGTGTTTTTATAAAAGTGTTGCAATTATTTTTACTTATTAAGTAGGTTAAAACCGTTGTGTTCAATATAAGCTTTGATAACGGTAGTTTAATGACACTATCATGTTTTGGATTAATTTTAAAATGTCCTTAACATAGTTATTACCAAAGTATTCATGAAAAAACGATACAAAAAAATTCTTCGTATAATACAATATTAGGTGAATTTGTTATATGTGTAATGGTTTTGGTTTTAGAGGTTTACAGTGTAACATATAATTGCAATTGTTTATTGATACAACACAAATTTCTATAATATTATACTTCTATTTTCATAGGTATTATAGAGTATCCATAAAACCAAATGGCAGTGTAAACTTTATCATTACATTTCACTAACATTGCCAGTTTTATTGTACTTTTTAAGTTATAAATACAGTTCCTGGTTAGGTATCTGAATTTTTTTTATTAAAAAAAGCGTGACATGAAACTTTATTTATTAAACACAACTGAATAAACAACTCGATTAGACGTTGAGTGATGTTCTTTACAGCCATTCCGGACATTTACGTACGTGTCAGTGTACGGCTCATACCCCATAGTTTTTACATATTCATGGGATTTTTGCAACAAACCTAATGGAATACACTTAGAAATAATTTCATTTAACTTTATCCTTATCGGTAATAGTTCCTTTTCCATGACTTGTTTGTAATGACTTAAACGTAAAGCAGGCAAGATTTTAAGATCAGGGCTTAGGTTTGTTCTATTGTCCTTGTACGGTTTTTTCATATTATTTCCAGAAAATTTTATAATCGTTTTATCTGTTACGTTCACGTTTTCTTTTAAAGTAGAATCCGGTGTTGCACAATACATATTGGAATTGCAGAAAGAGTTATTCTGATAAACGGTTTGCAATAATGGTTTAAAATTGGTATCGTTCCAAAATAATGGTTTCAATGGTTTTTTTGGCTCCAATTTCGCATTAAAATTAGTTAATGTCTCTGTTGATCGGGCTTTTATGATATTAGATTTAAAAGTATCGATGTCTTTGCTAGATGTTTTATCAACTTTGTTCTCATTTATAAATGCTTCACTTATTTGTACTTGGACATTGACGAGTTTCTTTTCTGCAAAATTATACAAAACCAAAACAATATGAGCAAAAAAATTTAATAAAGTAATGTCTAAAGTGCTATAAATGTTAGAAAATTATACAAAACTCGAAACTATGCTCTGAATTTTAGTGAATTTCCAAATGTTTAAATTCACAAGAGACTCAGTGGTGACAATAAATTATTAGTAAAGTATTAACCTGCGATTGGGTAGTTAACGTTTAAGTTACTTTTGTCGTCAATATAAAAATCATCATTCAAATCGATGAAACTTTTAACACGTGCTTCTCCCTCCATAAACAAGTTGTTTTTAACCTTCACAAACTTATTTTCTTTGTTGACACTTTTTGTTTTCAAGCTTGGAGTGAGGTGATTGGTTAACGTGATTTCACATTTTTCATTGTTTCTCATCGATGACGCTAATTTCTTGAGAATCGCATTGTCACTTACAATCCTTGAAACATCACCTGAACCTAATTCTATTCTACTGTTAGACGTTGTATTTAATAAATCGACACAAGAATAATACATCTTATTTTTATCTTCTTTGTCGGTTGTTGCAACTTTTCTAAATATAATCTTGTAAGTCATTGGTACTTTGTATTCTATAAAATCATTTCCTGTTTTCCATGCCATTTTTTCAATGTTTGTAACATACGAAAGTTCCGGTATTATTTCTAAATAACATTTCGAGTTTTTTAGGTTGATATTTTTAATCAACGGAGTGAACTTAATCCGTATACAAGCAATTTCCTCCATATTTGTAAAAAAAACTGTAAATAACAAAAATAATTGAAAAAAAAATCTTTAAAGTATAAACTCGAAAAACCTTATTAAGAACAATCTTTTAATTTGTTATGTAGTGAAATACGGCAGCGTGAATTTCGAAGCTGGCTAAATAAGAAATTACTTGGGTTCTAATTCTACTTTTCTACTACAAACCTTGATTTCGTACAGGTTCCGTTACTATTACTAATTTATAAGAATATTTGAATTATTTAGATAAGAAAAAAAGCAGATACCTTTATTCAGGCAACGTTACATTGAATATTATGAAATATGTTACAAACTGTTAAATTATAAACTTATAAATTTTGATTTCTTAATGACATTTTAACATAATGAAATGACGTTTTACTAAATACATCATTCCCGTCGTATGCAGTTTGTATACAAAACCATACAAATAACCTCGGCCAGTATTTATACCAAAGATATTAATATGGATTGAGTAGTTAAACAGATCAGTTACGTTTAAAAATTAACTGGTTTACGACAATTTATTCTAGTAACGTCTTTTTTATGGCTGTATTAATAGATGAATTAGAGCATGTTTAAAAAAAGTCTAATAAATTTGAATGAGGTCTTTTTACACAATTAAGCGACACAAATACAATGTAACTTGAAACAATGTTAACTATGAAAAAACTTTGACATTCTTGTGAAACGAGACAAACTGTATAAATAAATAAAAAACGAATAGGCATCTATATTAATTTTATTTATTTTCCCACAACACTTTCTACTATACAATATAATTACATTTCCGTCGACTTAAACTTTTTACAAATTGTTTCGATTTAGTTACGATATGCGAAATATTATTTTTTATTGCTCCTTAATATTATCGACAGCGATTAGTTTACATTGCGTCCACTTGTTCGATAACAATGTACAATTTAGAATATACTTTGTAAATAATACAATAAAACCCGCATTGTAATAAAGACTAGTATTAATTTACATAATTATTTTAATAATCAGTGTTTACGTGTCCTGGAGTTTATTGAAAGACATGTGATGATCAAGTTGTTTGTCACTGAAATAAATAAAATATACTTTACACCTATAATTAATGAACAAAATGTATAATACATGCAAAATTTATAGAATAATAAGAAAAAGAAGATATATATGATTTGTGACAGAATCTGTAAAAGGAGACGAAGCGATTTTCATATACTTTTGTGGTCATACTAACTTAAATATCATCGTTTAGGTTCATTCTTACGATAAAATTACTCAAGTTATAGTACACTAAGCAAGTTTTTAAATGATTTTAGAACGATTTAAATTTTGTTAATGTACTAAAGACTTTTAAAACATTTAAAAGTATTTTTCGAAATTGTTAACGGGTTAAAATTTTTTTAATAAGTAAATGAAATATAACTTTTGTACACAAATATCACATGCACATCCTCTAAATTTACTGAAATATAAATAGCATAGAAGCATATACTTTACACTTTTGCACTCCTTGGACTAGATTCTAGACTAGATTTCTGAGATCAATTCGAAAGCCAATTGCTTATTAGTATATCTTAATATTTATTACAAGCTATCCGAATTATTTAATTCACGCTTTATTCTAACATTTAAAAAAATAAACGAAATTAGCTGTTTTATGTACACACCTTATTCATAAGCGTTCATACAAATTATACAAATTTTGAGAGGAAAATTTGTTTTATGGAAATACATGGAAGTATTGAACAGGTAACTTTGTATTTTAAGCGAATTATCATTACGTTAAAAAGGGTATAAATATAACTTTCAAAAGTACAACAGAGGAAACTAAAATTGCAAGTTTATAGTTAGTCTTGTTTTGTTCCGTAAAATACCTTAAGATAAAATTGTAGTTTCGGTAACTAGTGTCACTGTAATTAGTGTATTATTACATTATATTTAATGGTAACGTTTTATAATTTTATCTAATTATGAAATATGATCATTATAATACAACTTAATATTAGATACAGCTACTTATTAAATATTGCAAATGTGTCCCACCTACCGCGCGCGACGCAACCTAACTCGTACTGTCCTACACCTACTCGAATTTGTAACTTTAATCGTGCTCTGATTTGCCATGTTGCGCAAATTTTTTATTATCGTACCAATACCCCATCGAGTTCAAACATCAGTTCACTGTCAATATTATAACACAATATCAAACAATTAATTTAAGTATGACCCAATAACAGGATTACCGAAAGAGTAAACGTTAGAGTATGTTTGGCTCTTTTTTTCAGATCACCATCAAGCTCATAAAATTTATTAAAAATTGTGTTAAGCTAACAAACTAAAAGTTAAATATTACGTAAAATTATACTGTTTATACCACATGATTTCACAAAATACATTCTACAAATTATATTTCAAACTGATATTAAAACAGTAGTTTGAGATAGAAAAGATATTAGAAAGAACCTCTTAACTTTGTTAACGTAAATGGATAACATCAGTTAAATTTGTGTAATAATCTTACTTTACAATTTATAATGTTTTAAAAAAATAACCATTTTTAATTACAAAACATTATCACTCGATGGAGTAAAAGTACCGAACCTTACATCTAAACTTTGGAATATTAATTCGATGTTACCATAGCTAAAGTGTACCACATGGATGCATAATTTTTAATGACAATTTTCAAAGTGCGACATTTACAGAATTTACACGGACAGTTTTAAAGAAATCAAGATCTATGAGAACAAAGTGATTGATGAAAGCTGATCTTACATATAAAACGGTTCTTATTTTAGCTTTGTAAAATCGAATCATTATACCGACTTGTACCCGTCCGATTTCCTTACGCTTACGAAACAATCCAATTTTTTTTGTTGTTCTTTAATCACTTGCTTTTAAAAAGAATATGTTAACTTTACAGACTATTTACAATTTCGTATTTACAAATAATATATACTTACATTTTCCATCTTACGTCATTACATGACCAGTATTATAGTAATTTTCTAATGCAAAAATATATGCAATATTTAACACATCGTCGATAATTTAACCTACTGAAGTCCGCTGCTGGACGTAGATCATAAAAAAACGTTTTGTAAATAAGAGTGGATGAGCAATTCACTCTCGAAAACACTTAAAAAACTGTATTTATATTTAAGTATTTTGGTTATTTCTGTTTTCCTGGATACTTTCTAAAATATACATATGGATTGCAAATTATACATCTCGTTATATATACATTTATGTATGAAGATCCATACATAGCACTGTGTGCTATTAAGATTTAAATAATATAAAAACAATGTTTGTTTAATTATTTGTCTAAGCAACATTGGCAGTGATGTCTTTTGATATATGCCTAGCGAGTTATTAAATTCTCGAAATGTCTAATAAATATTTAATATTTAAACTATATGATAAATATACAGTAATAAATTCGCTGATTAAAGTACTATCTGTATGATGTGAAATGACGATCTGAAAGACTATGATCAGAAGAAGAGAAGATATGTATTGCCTTTCATTTAGATGTTGCCATATTGATATTGATATCCATATAATTTTATCCATTTAAGTTGTTATTGAGATTCCAAGTAATTTTTTTTCTTTGCCTCATCATTTTACTCCTTTAGGTATTTATTATGGAAATTATACCTTAACCTTTTACGTACATTTTTGTACATTACTTTTAATTGGCAAACTTACCTTTTCACCGTCCGCCTAACTTTTACAGACTGTAACTTTCATCAGCGCTAATCTGTACTAAAATATTTACAAACATGTTTTTAAAGTGACCGTACACTGATATCTAAGTAGAAAAATACAGTTTCGAGATGATATATACAAGTTAAGAAATGACTAGATCCACTCATCCTTCTTTTAATTTATATTACATTTTAAGACTAGAACACGTAAAAATATAATAAGTACAATAACGAAACAAAAAAACTTTTTAAATATATTAGCGCATATTTAAAAAAATACTGGGTAATTAATAATAAATTTATAACAAAAGATACCAAAAGTAACAGTAAAGAAAAGATTTACATATATGTTTAATTCTCTCCTAGCAACTTATGACGCTTAGTTTTATTATCTTTTGCAAATCCCGTAAGTTACGTGAGATAAAAACAATCTAGCGTTACTAACAAATGTAATACATTAATTCTTGTTTGCTTAAATTCTGTTTTTTCTGCGTTCAGTAAAAAAAACTAGCCACTATTTATCAAGCAAACCGACATTGAAAAACCTGAAAAATGTCATACAAAACGCGCATGCTTACACTTGATTACGGCATAAAGTATAAGGCCCGGACGGATTTATTTTAAAAATTGTAAAAACCTTTTTTGGTCTATATCAATTTGTTGCCAGCTATTCATATTAAATTAAATGGAGGAGTGTGTTACAAGTTGATACAGTGAAAAGAAACGTTATTGGAAATATGACACTATCATTATAAATGATTTGAATAAGTTCACGAGTTCATTATAGATTTCACTTAACTCTCAATATTTCAGCATGATCGTGTCGTCTTGAAGCGCTTTGCAGCCGTCGGGTTGGTACGAGCTGATGTGCGTTGGCGCGGCTCAAGTGCATAACCCAGAATTGTCCACGAGGGACCGGGCTAACACGTCGGCCGCCGCGATATCACTCACTTTACCCTCGAAGTGGCCCCGCACGTGGAACATGAACTCCGCCTTGCTGGCGAACTCCTGCCGGCACATCAGGCACAAGTGGTGCGCGTGCGTGTGTTGCCGCTCCGGCGCGTAGTGCGCGTGCCCGTGGGTGAAGTACGCTCCGCCCCCACCACCACCCCCGCCGCCACCGCTGCCTTCGTTGACCACGGTCGCGGTGGAAACCGAGGCGGTCGCTATGCCGTGCCCATTCAATATCTGCTGGTTTTGATTGTGATGGTGCAGCAATTGCAGTTTCTCCTGGTTCGTCAGGTGCACCTTCTCTTGTTGTTGCTGCAGATAGTTAATTTTATTATATATCTTTCCGAATTCTCACATTACGTTGATCTAATGTAGCAAGCTTGGGGCAATTTTGGGGGATGAAGCTGCTCGCGTCCGTAGGAAATACTTGAAACATAACACCCTACTCGTGTCCCCTGGGTAGTGCCAAACGAGTAGCAAACTCCGATGGTAGCTTCGGCCGCTGGCTCCCGGTACCACCCATCAGCAAAGCCGCCAAATGACTTTGTCGTGTTCCGGCATGATGCCCGATGAAGCCACACTTCAATGCTAGTGCGCTTGACCATCGAAGACTACATCGCCGCTTACCATCAGGCGGGATCGTAGTCAAGCGCTAGTCTATAATAAATAAATGAAAAAAAGCAAGCAATTCTATAATACTACCTGATGTTGCGAAGCTTGCTGCATCTTATCTTGTAACAGCTTATTATCGGGTAGATGTGACTTTGCGTGCGCGCTCCATTCGTCTCTTGTAGCGAACAGTCTCCCACATAGTTCACACGACCAGGAGACCACCATGCCTGCAGTGGCGGCAGCAACTGCTGCGCTGGCTGCACTCGTGTGTACTAAATTTGAGTTCTGAGAACGAAAATTTGTATAATGAATATTTACAACCAATTTGTTAGCTTTAAAGATAAATATAATAACATCCATATAGTCTGTGACTAATATAAAAACGTTATAAAATCCGTTTTGATTAACAGCAATAAACAGTATATGATTTAAATTGTAACGATAAATTTTAAATAGTTCTATTATATTAATAATAAACTAATCTAACTACACACCGATAATATAAATACGAAATTAAGTTTAAAAGAGAAAAGAGTACAAGGTAACAAATAACTTCCAAAGAAACTAACTACCACAGACAACTTACTCATCAACTATTATTGTACGCCCATAGTAGAAGAGTATGTGGAAAAGCAAACAATTTGATTAATCAATACAATTGAACAAAATATATCCTAAGTGAACGCAGAAGTATATTAAATAAACAAAGGAGAATAAAAAAGGAAGATAGTATATCCATGCAAGTCAAGGTTAGTTGTCACTACTCTCATAAGAAGAGTGCTAACTCTACCTCCATCAGAATGTGTTACTATTTGTAAATATCATCTGTTCCTAAAGCAGTCACATCAGTTGTTACAAATTCAAAATATCACATAATTTGAATGATCAATAATGATATTTGTTATTAATTATTTTATATTGAACCAAAAGAGACTAAGGCGTAAACAATAATGTAATTGAAGGATTATAGAAGCTGCAATCGACCCATGCAGTTCCATCCACGGTGTAGAAGTCGTAATAGAGGACGGTTAAAATTAAACCTCTATAGAAAAGCTGCGCTAATAAAGTTGAGAGTTAACAACGGTTGGTATTGACAACATCTATTGAACCATGCGTTGAATGGTTAGTGAGATTTACCGTAAAGCTGTGCCCGGGTACCTGGCAGACTTGGATCGCTTGTTGATGCGAATGTTGCTGTTGTTGCTGTTGCTGCTGCTGTTGCTGCTGCTGCTGTTGTGCTACGGCCGCAATTTCCGCCTGACTGGGTTTCGTATCCTCTTGCTTTGTTAGTTGAGGTTTGACGTCGTCCAATTTTAACGCTGCCAGAAATCGGGTTATTAGTTAAATAATGGATTGACTAAGGACATCATAAAATAAGGAATATAAATCGTTTTATAATATTAATTTCATTGGACAAATGTCGTCTACGAAAATTCCAAATCGTTAATATGAATGAATAAACAATAAGAAATATTTTTACACGTTTTTTTCGTGATACTTACGTGGTATCGAAATTGATCGTTTACCCAAAGGGGCTATATTGGATGGTGTTATGTGCTTTAATTTGTTCATATGGAGGACTAACTTGTCCCGTCGAGCAAAAGCCTTGTTACAGACTTCACACACGTAAGGTTTTTCTCCTAAACACAAATAATGTTTAATATTATGTAAACGTATTCAAAGTTTAGTTGATTTTGGGTACTTTAATAAAATTAATTCAATTAACATAAATAAAAATGAATTCATACATATAAAAGCTAGGGTTTCACTTGTGCACAATAAACGAGAACAGGTTGTAACTATCTAGATCAAAGGTTCCTACATTTTTTCTCGTTCAACTTAACGACTTGCTGCAGCTACATTTCTTCCATATTTACAAAATCTTACAGAAAATGTGGAGTACATAAATATGCGATGCGTCAAGCTAACATTTTAGTTCTTCACTATCGAAAGCAGATAAATTTTCGTCCCCATAAATGATTGTAAACCACAAATTTTTATGCCATGCTGTGGTAGATTTTCGTCGTGTCTCCCCTGAACTTTTAGGCCCAGACTAGTTTGAGAACTTAAGATGAAAGAGGTGAACACAAATTAAAAATGAAATAAAAATGTAAAAGGATAGCTATTGGAGTCTATTAAGAAATTAACTATCACTGGCTTTGTCCGCCAACCCGCACTTGTCCAGCGTGGTGGATCATGGCCTAAACTCTCTCATTATGAAAGAAGGTCCCGAGTCCCAGCAGCGAGAAAATTAAAAGGGCTAAAAAAATAAACAGGGCGTGATTTGAATTATTAAGTATTGTAATTATTACCTGTATGTATACGCATATGTATGGTCAATTTATCTTTCCTCGCTAGCCCTTTACCGCACACTGTACATTCAAATGCTTTGCTTCCTGAAAACATTTAAAAATATTTAACTCACATTTTAATAATACGACGTCGAATTCATAAATAGTTTGGTAATACCTTCGTTAGTAGAACTGGTAGGTTTAATTGCTGGATGTTTCCTCACAGAACTACTCTGTAACGCCTTGAGCCTGGTCCCGGGGTGCATTGAGCCGCCCTCGGCGTACGGTTCAGTGAAAGGTATCAGATTTGGTCTCGGAATAGTATTTGTTACTTCGGGTGACCTTAACAAGAATTTGCATACGATTAATTTAATTTAGTATTAAAGCTTTTTAATATAGCTCATATCAACATCAGAAGGCAGTATTTTTGAAGAGTTGTCCAAAATTAGAATATTTATTAAATTCATGTAATTTTGCTATGATTCCCAACAGATTGAATGTTCAGGCTGTGGTTTTAAAGCGTGCGGATAAATACATCTGGATCCTGGCTACACAGGCCTTCCTACCCTTCCCTTTCCAATGCTTACACGATTTATATAAGCGCTACCTTATAATTTTGTGCTCGTACCAATTGCCAAGACTCTGCAGCACTCGGACGCCACCTTCGAAACCCATTCCGACGTCATCAGGCACTGTAAAAGTACTGTCAGGTCCGCCTGTGCTCGAACTGACGACTGGGACTTTGATGGGCGAGTTCATGTTTGTGTAATGCTGGGTGGAAGTGACGGTTGGTGGCGAAGGGTGACCTTGGTGAGCACTGCTCGAGTTCTGAGCTTGCTGTGAACAAATAATAATAATTTAAGTTTAACATACCAAGAGAAATTATTTACATCAGCACTTAGTATTACGTAAGATCGTGATCAGACGTTAACTAAGAAATAAAGAATCAATAATTATATTAGGGAATACTGGCAATTTTAAAACAATGTGAAAAATACAACAAACCTATATAAATAAACTCAAGTTTTTATATATTCTGTAAATAATACTTACTTGCATTTCTTGGTGGTGCCGTGATGAATTATTTGAAGCGTTATTTTGCTGCTGATGATGTTGTTGTTGCTGCTGTTGTTGTTGTTGTTGTTGCTGCTGCTGCTGCTGTTGTTGTTGCTGTTCGCGACGAGCAGCAGCAGCGGCTTGTGCCATATGTTGTTGAACGGCTACGTGTGCTTCTAAATAAGCTGTTTTTTGCGCTTCTGTCATTTTATCCATGTTCACAGTTCCATCCTAAAAAATTTAACTATGATGTAGTATTATTTGTTGTATAAAACTAACAAAAATCATTTATCAAGTCAAGTAAATTTAATGCTTTGAATTGTTAAAACAGTCCGTGTATTTAGACGAGTTCTTTTATCGGTTTACTTTGAACTGTATGCCTTCAATGGGTGTCTTCTGTGCGGTCGGAGCCTCCCTAAAGTTGCGTAAGGGTGGCGGCCCCCGCAGTGCATTCACCCCAGAAAGCGAGAACATCTCCCCAGTTCCGCCGACTTTCATTCCGTAACACGTAGCCAGAACACCCTACTGCTTAATTTCCTAAATACGACACGGGGAACGTTCAACGACCTCGCAAATATCGGAGAACGGGAAAACGTGTGTAGTATATTGTCAAGAGGGATTGGAAAATGTTTAAACGTTTGAAATGATGTCGCATACAACAATGTTAATTATTACGTTTCTATATCTAAATATAATAATACTGGAAACATAAAATAATCAGTATGAAATAGGGTTAGTTTCATATTGAAATTTTCATGGGAAAAAATTGAGGACGAGAATCTTTACATCAGTAAAAATCATATCAAAAATATTATTAAAGTTTTAACCAGAGCAATCCAATGCTGCAGTTTGTCTGCTGTTAATGTGAGAATAAAAATATTATTACAGATATTTATATATTTGAATATTTAACGAACTATAGAATAATTGCAAAATGAACCCCTCAGCATTTTTGGGATTCCCGTTATAAAAATGTAAATCAAGCATCAACACGAACACTTAACGATCGCTATGTCAGCTGTATTGTTTAGGCAAGAACCGTCCCCTCGCTGATAAGGGCTAGGCGGGGGTCTGTGGTTATCATGCAAGCTTTGATTAAAAGCCCGGGGTTCGGCCCTAGGGTTACGCAAAATAGGGTAAATTCTTACGGCCCCGAAACTATAACTACTGTCTACACTAATGCCGCATAACAATACAATAAAATCATATACAAAGAAATTCAATATAGTCAAGTACAAAGTTATTTATATATATTTATATTCTTCAACTTGATTTTTTAACTTTGTGTTAAGATTATACAAAGTAAAGAATGTCAAGACTTACTGTTTTCAGGCTTTTAAATATCCTTCTGATAGAATTTTTCTCGACACTACGATCCACAGAATAAGAGTTTTTTTTTAAATCCAAAATAATATTTGCAAAAATGGAGAAAAGATGTTGGGGTGCCGAAGCGGGCGCCCTCCGCGCTTCCCATGGGCCGAGTGCAGCCACTAGACCACGGAGTCTTATGCATCGATCGACTCACACTTTCCTCTTCACATTGCACCTGAACTCCAGACGCACTTTGCAAATACGGTTTTTAAGCGGAAGACGCCGTCTGGCTGTTGAACCGGCGAGAGTAATGTCTGTGTTGAACTTTTAAATACAATATAACCATGTAACCTTATAATGGTAATAAAGTATTTAGGTAAGTTTATAACCTTTCTAATGCAATATTAATTTAAGATTTACAATAATAAATTTAGAAAAATGTAGAGGAGCGAGTAAGTTAAATCTTACTTAATAATGAAGATTTAGAAATCTACCTACCGATCGCAGCTATTATTAAATTTAAGACGAGAAATCTAATACTTAATTATCATTAAATGTCATAAAATTAATAATTTTAAAGATGATGATATTAAAATACATATTTAGTATTTTTTATGTCAACTCTGCCTTTTATACGATTAATGTATGTTATACTACTCACTATATTGAAAACATCATAAGATAAATCGATATCAGATACTTGTCTGTATATATAAATTAAATACCAGTTACTGGACTCGTTTTTGAAATTCAAGAACAAAAGATGTATGCACTTTTTTTCCATGATCTTTTTGGAAAAAAATATTTCGTGTTATTATTTTTATAAGAGCTCGTACAGTTCTTATGTCTTAAAGTATCGTCCATTCCAGTAGACCATTTAATTGCTGTGCTACCTAGACTATATTTAGCACATTCATCAGTTCATGTGACGAGAGGGGAAGGCTTCAAACGTTTCAGTGCAAGTGATGTTCAGGCGGGGTTGTCGGGCGCCCGCGGGTGGGGTGGTAGTAGTAGGAATATCCTTCACCTCCCGCGCTAGGTCAGGGTTAACTTCACCCCCGGGCCGTGACGGTGAGCCCCCGACCTTGGATTCGATGCGTGTTAATGCACTTGCAATTCTGCTCACCCTACTCCGTAGCCACCTATTTATCTTATAAAATCATTTGTTTACATATTTTATTGTCAATTAATTTGAATGTAACTGTCTCCTACATCATTTATAACGTACGAAAGTTAATGATAAATTTTAAAAGGAACCCGAAACATCAGTACATAATTATCACAAACATCTCTCTGAAGTTTAATTTCGTACATAATACTTTATGAAGTCGTTATAAATAAGAAATTAGATACGATCCGAAGGCCTTACTATTGATTTACGACATATGAATAATAGATTGCGAGCATTGAAACAAAAAGTGCCCAAAGTTTATCTGGACATGCGTAGCTGGTGGAGAAATTCTGATACACTCCGCGCATCTCCACCCTGAAAGCCTTACGGCTATATGTTTAAAGTAGATAATCCATTAACTATTCGCGAACTTCAACAACGACCGAGTTTAATTCTTAATGAACCTTTTCGCCTTTGAATATGGCTTCAAATCGTATGTCTCGAGTGTACACAAGATATGAACATTGATGATATATTTTGGACGTTATTATTGTAGAGTAAGGTTTAAAATCGAGTGGTGGGTTCGCGGGGTGGTGAGTAGTGGGTCGATACAAGTCAGCCGCGTGTGGATCGATACAGGGGTAGGTCTGCATAGAGTCCGCCGTCGACGACGTGTTTTTTTAATACACTAGTCGCTTAACAACATAACCCATCTTTCATTCTACCGATCATTACACTGTTTTAAGACATAGGACATTTATTAGAATAATTAATTTGAATTACATTTACTTTGATACATGCTTAACATATTTTAAAGGCCTGTCTATTGAGTTGATTTACCTGTAAAGTTGTAGTAACGTTGAAAATTAAAAGTTAAAGAATTTTATGTTCTGTTTGGTGAATAACTACAAACAGATCTTTTGTGGAAGTTTTTGTCATCTTTTTAGGTAGAACTGTTGTGACAATTTCTGTCGCTTAACAATAGCATCCATTACTGTCTTCATTGTAAAAAGCGTTGTCGCTAGTGATTACTGGGGTAATGAGACTAGATGTAAGAAGCGACGAGCGCATTGTGATGTTCAAATATTCTTATCCCCACATTTACACAGCTATGTTATCTTCAACCGAATGTTCTTAAGCCTCATCTTAAGTCTTGGGCAGTTGTATAGGAAATCTTCACTCAAGATGAAACACTCTCATCGTCGGAAGGTAGTGGGGATGAAAAGCTAACCGCAATTAAGGGAAGGTATTGAGAAAAGATTAAGTAGCAAACCAATAAAGACTGATGATGACGATGACGAACCTAATTCTCTCGTCGCTAAAATAGAAAAGTAAAAAACACGTACTAACATAAAGCCTTCTATAACAATTTACCCTAACATAAAATATAACGTATTGAGAACTTTGTACATTTCCATTATGACACCGTTATTGACGTTATCTCGTCGCGTTATCTATTGATCCGTTCCATTTCATGCGGATATCAATACAAACTAGAATACATTTATCAGTTAGCATGTTGTGGATATGTTTGGTGGTATATTAAAAATTGTAACTACCAATAAAATGTGTACTAAATAAAATAGTCTATTAACATTTAAAAAAACTAATTATTTGAATTTTTTAACTAAAATTATAAAAATACGAATGCAATGAAAATCTTTACGACTATACTACATAATAATGTCTTTGTC
>DWHU01000430.1:0-19225 GCA_018247975.1 Parides photinus | reverse complement strand
TCAATAATGATTGAAAAGTATCAGATCTTTGCGACGCCCCTTTCAGTAGTCTCGCGACCCCCCTGGGGGTCGCGACCTACAGTATAAGAAGCCCTGATCTAGAGTAACAATGAATATAGTATTTCGATGCAGTGGAATTAACTATACGGAGCCAATCAATTTGCGCATGTCTAAAAGTCGGGGACTTAAACCTTTCAAGGGTTATATTTGTCTTTTCGTATGTTAAGCATCACATACAAGTAGACTTGGAAGCAGTTAGTGATTTAAAAATACTTAAATTAGCGTCCAAACTGATTGTACTACCTACATCAGACTAATTAATTTGTTTAGTCTTAAATTATCTATGTATGTGGTAATTGGTTTGAAAAAAAAATTTTATGAAAAATCTTCATTTAAATAAAAAGGTACTGACAAATAAAATTTCCAGAAGTTCCCAAATTAGGCGATGCCTGTCTCTTGGGAAACCAGTTAAAAAAAATAGTTTAACAAAATTAATTTCGTGTGAGAGTTCGCATTCTG
This sequence comes from Parides photinus, assembly GCA_018247975.1. Taxonomy (NCBI): domain Eukaryota; kingdom Metazoa; phylum Arthropoda; class Insecta; order Lepidoptera; family Papilionidae; genus Parides; species Parides photinus. Next base: position 18,706 of record DWHU01000430.1, on the reverse strand, counting down.
GTGTTGTGTTTGATTGTGTGTGTATTAGTATGTGATGTGGATGGAGTAAAGTAAATTAATGTGCACGTTTTATGGTGGCACTAATGATTTCTTCCGTTTCCTCATAATCAAGACTGAGAAGCGCATTTCTGATCCTAATTTTTGCTTTCTTTAATATCACAGAATTTCACAAACAAGTTAAGCAGTAGTAAAAGATATTGTTATTTTTACGTATAAAAATGTTTGTACTTTATTAATACGCGGAGTTGAAAGACTTTTTTGAGGGCGAATTATGAAGAAGTCATTAAAAAATTAAAAAGAATTTATTAAGTGACAGACATCTGACAACGTAACTTTTCGGTCAAGAATCAATGCGGATAGATATCGGTTTTAAGTTTTAAATACAGTCCATTTGTAATAAACATGTTTTTATAACAATATAGTCCTATCGAAGTATACAGTTGTATTCTTTTTATTATTTCTGAACGTATCTAATATGTAGGGTAAGCTTTTTTTGTCTATCTCCGCCATTTCTTTACATCGTTCACATCGTCCAGAAACATACCAGATAAGAACATACAAATAATAAACATAATATTATCAGTTTCTAGGAGAGAATAAAATGACCGATAGCGATTTTATCTCAAATGAGCATTTCAAGATATTTTTCTACTCGACATCTGAGAGGAAAAATTATATTTTAGTTGTCTCAAAATTTTCTGTATCGATTGTTAATTTTTTTGTAGTTTATTTTTATTATAAATACATATAATATTTTTGAAATTAGGAGTTCACAAAGTTAAAAAAGTGTTTATGCGTCGTTACTATTGCATACAAGGTCTATCGCTGAAAGCTATTTGTTATCTGTGCTATAGACTATTGATCGCCGAGAGCTTGTAAATTTGCTACTCCGTTCTGACAGTGTCCTATGTGAATTAGCATCGATTCAAAATAGTCTATTTTTACATTTATTATCATATTCACAGTGCTTGTATTTATATGGCACACAAAGTATTGGTTTTGAAAGAACTTTGCCGGCAAACCGCGCTCGAGGGATATTCGTAGGTATGTTTTTATGTAAATATTATTTATTGGGTGTCTACAGAATTTTCTTTCCTCGACAAAACTTTTGTGCAGTTTATTTGCAATAAAAACCCATTAAATATGTTTGAATACTTACTGTCTAAATTAATAATTGTTAACACTAGCATGTGGATGTTGAATATATGAGGAACATAATAATTAGATAATTGTATTAAATTTCTGTCGTTTGCTTGTTTTTATTGTTAACTATAGGGGTCGTATTATACTCTTTAAATGATATATATTAAATGTGCTGGCGCTATTTTTTTTCTGCAATCCATTTTCAATCTGATTGAAATAATGTGTATATTTAGTGTTTTAACACTTTGCTTTATAATCGAAAGTTTTGTTATTAAAAGTATGATAAATATAAGAAATACAGCACTCCTTATATTAAGTGATTCATAGACCAGTAATGACTATAAACCTTATGGTAGTAGTTTTTTTGGTGCTACCACCTAAAAACAAGTTGAAATTAATCCTCTAAAGTTTAGACACAGCGGGGCTCTACCACAATTATCTTACAGCAAAGTTTCCATATTTCTAGAACTTTTTTCAATATATTAATTTCTTCTTATAAATTTTTCTTTACCACTGTAAATATCAAAAAAAACTATGAAATATTTTTTTACCTCTAAATTATTTTATGACAACGGAATTGTAGCGCTGACTCAGTTTATGTTGACATTAATTTGGATCATGTATAATTTCAAATTCGGCAACATTGGATGTGTTAACATAACGACTACATATGTATGATAAAAAGCTAACAACATTATTGTAGTCTTTTGAAAATAATTACACAATTCAATAAGTGTTTTAGACCATACTTCATTTTGGTTTACATGTAACTAAAAATAAATTAACTAAACTTGTGTAAGAGGACTTTCATTTAAATACATGTTAATTTTTGTATTACTTACTTTTAGTGTTTCTATATGGTACTCTTTGTTTTATTTTGTATTTGGCACCTTAAATATATATTTATAATTTTAAAATACAGGGAAAATGTACGTAGGTGAACTTAACTCTGTGCAGAGTTCTCATCAGTTCAACCCAAAAAACCCTAGAAAGGACTAAAGTAAAATAGAATCTAAACAAGTAGGTACCCATAGTATATATCTATAAATTAGAATTATTGTAGCCTATGTTTTCATAACCACAGTTTGTTCGTCCAACAATTTTATTTATCCACATCTGAATAATACATCACATCATAAGCTTGTGCTACTCAACTTCGGCATAGGTACTTTAACTGACATTTCATTTTATAATGTTTCGGTACCTTCCATTAAGTTTTGTTAGTCTTCATCAATATAAAAATTCTAGTAATTTGAATGTTTTTTTTTATTAAAAGAAATATAAAAGTAAATATGCCTTTTATAACACTTTTATTTTATTTCAGCTTCAGATAAAGATGCATTTATAGGTATCATATAACCATATTCACACTTTAATGGCGATTGCTACTCCTAAATTTAATTTTGGGAGTTTGTGGTGTATTCGTTTGTATTCTTTAAAATATTCACACAAAAACATATTTCTTATTGCAATGTAGACAGAGTTAAAGAAACATAGAAAACAAGTAGGGATTTTATTTAAAAAATATTGAAAACGGATCAACACTCCTAAACTTAGTGTAAACGGGACAATTAAAATTAAAAAAACTAATCAGCATAATAATAAATGAAACAAAAACAATATTTGAGACTGCATGAATTAGATGTTAGGTTAATTTAGTAAATTCAGACTTTCCTTATGCTTTAAGGAATAAGGGCATGTATTAAGTTGTAGCCTTTGAGTAATGTGATTAGCTGACCAGTACGGGTATACAGTGGTTGTTTGTGCTTCTGGTCAATGGGAACATGAAAAAATCTGCATGCTACAAGCACACCATCCCACACGCGACATCAGTATACCACTCGGCGATGTTTCAGTAACCGACATGAAAATACACTTTATACTCTTTACAAAAGACCCAAAAATTCTTTAAGTCGTGACAAACACAGCAATGGAGATCTCTCTCTCGTATCAAACATCTCGTGCTGCGATGATTTCCTACGTTAGGACCGCCCCTTTTGTATAACACAATTAAGCCAGTAATAAATGCAATTGTTTTTGTAATCGATTAATAAAATTAATTACTCGTTGACAATGTTTTTTTTACTGTATTAACTTACACCGCTGCATGCGTGCGTTAGTAGCAAGATGTCGAACATTAAAAAATTATGTATTGTACAAACATAAATTAATTAGGTACGTCGGATTGAGAACCTCCTCCGTTTCGTTGATTAAAGGGTAGATACAATATTTTTATATTTGTGACGTAATTTGTATTTGTAGCTTCACTTTATAAGTGTGCATGTGGATATGGCAACGCCTTGTAATGAAGTGTCATCGGAAAGTCATCATCACTTGGACCACGGTCCGGAAGGTGCCATGTCAACGAGGCCCCGGACCGGATCCGTCCGTGCATGTGTTTCTCTTTTTTGTGCTAACTAATGCGTGCGTTTTGTTTTTTTTTGAAGATTACATGCTTACCATACTTTAATGCTTAATGGACACGAGGGTTAAGCTCGTTCGGGGGGTCGACTTAACAGCTTCAGAGCAAGCGTCGCAATTGGAAAAAAATCTTCAGAGGCAACTTGAAGAAGACGTAGCGAGGTAGGTTTCTCAATTCCAGACGACCGGAGCATCGAAACGTTATGAAAATAACGATTTCCGTAGGCTGATTACGAATACGACGCGTTACAAGTGGCACTGGTAGTCTTTTTTTTTTAATTTTCGTTGCGAACAATAATAATATTTATTGTATTCGTTCACGAGTTATTACAAAACATTTCGTTCTAATTAATTTGGGCTCATTTATCAAAGTGTCGTTTAAAACTTTCTGAATTCGTACTGTCACGGATTGTCTGGGAGTGCTCGCGCCGTTTTTAATACTCTCTATGTAGGCGGTAACGAAATCGAAACTATTAGAACTAATAAAAAAGTAATTATCGGCGGACGGCTATAACTTAGCTATTGCACTTCAACCTTTCAGAAAGAAAAGGATTTTTTGCAAAACGACCTCAGCCTTTTCATTACATGACCTAATTTTAAGTGATTATACAATTTAGGTATAGCACACTTGAATATTTGCTACTATTAAGTAAAAAAAATAAAAACCCTTAATTACAGTTTGTTAATGAAAGAACTAATATAACTAATGTATTTTATAGAATGTTATGAGATTAGTATCGTGGAAGTTTATTTTGGAAGCGGTGTTGAATCCAATTTACAGAGGTAGGCGTAGGTTTAGGTGGCTTAGCAGGTGGTTGCCGTTTAGTAATAAGTTATTTGTAATTAGTTGAAATCAGATAGCGACAAAAGTAACAACAAACAATAAATCAATATAATTTTATAAGATTTCAAAATAATAATTTTGTTTCATTATAAATAGATACAAGCATAACGCCAATAGACATAAGCAGAAGAATAATCTTAGATTCGGGGGACGGAAATGATTCCGTCGTGAACAACAAATTAAGAAATCGTACAAAGAGAAAAAAAATTATAAAGGTAGAATATTCACTACTTGAGGATATTTTTTCGAGGACCTCAATTGAAATAAAAAAAATATTTGAAAGTAATAAACAAAGTTATTGGAGATAATGGTCTAAATTACTATTCAAAATGAGGGGAATACATTCCTGCAAAATAATTTGAATTTTAAAATCGTAATTGCAATTGCCAGATTTTTGTTTCATACCTCCGGTGCATCATGCTTACTTCGAAACACCGCCTCATGCAGACATGCAGAGCATGAGTCAACATCTTGTAATTTTGATAATGTAATTAGCGTTTATGATATTTTTTTGCCTTCTCATGCGTAAATGTAAAAAATTAATTAAAATTAAGTACATATTAAGAGGTATATGATTTTTTTAAAGTGCTGTAACTCCTATCGCAGCCATAAATATGTATTATTTAAAATAGGTATATTAAAGTACGGAGTAACACAGGTACAAAAGTAAGTATTGATTTAAACGCGAGCTATGAGTTACTTTGATTACTAGATATTTTTTGGTAAGTATGTAATAAAATAAAACAGTCATTCTGGAATACCTAAAGTAGGTGTTGGTAGAGTTCATTGCAAAGTGAAGTCTGAACGAAATATTTAATTGGGTTCACTTGTAACACTTATGAATGCCAATTTGCCCTTGGCCAGGGTATCAAGAGCCTATCCAATGTAATGGTTGAAAGGTTTGCTTATACTAAGTTAAGGCTTCAAACGGCTACATACGTAAAAGAGCTCTAATTAAAATTTGTACATGATCGCTAGATTGCGAAAAAAAGTAACTGTGCCTAGTGGTTTCTCTTGTCAATTGATCCCGACATCACTATCGCAGCACTTTAGGCATCAACATGTGTAAATATTTTACAATAGTTACTATACAACGTAATGTTAATCATTAATGTTGCCACAGTGGCTTAGCCATGGGAATTTCATTTTGTCAAGTTTGTTTTTACATATTTCTGTAACTGTTGCCGTCTCGACAATCGGCAATATGATGGCGACCCAACATTATTTTTTATTCAATAGTTGCAGTTAATTACAGATTCAATAGCCTTTACAATAACTTTACGGTTAGCTTTCCATGATCAGACATAGCTTAATGTTTAAGATTAATCGATCTTATTGTGTTGATGATCCATGGTGATCTTCTGATAAAAATACCGCATTAAGTAACCCCGTGATTTTGTTTCCAGAATATTTGATGAATCTATCTATACAGATCTCGAGGTTGCTTGTGGGAAATCCAAAATACTAACACACTCATGCATACTAAAAGCGCGTACAAATAGATTCTATCGCAAGCTTGAAACATTTTTGCATGTTAATATCGGACGTCACATTTTCGATGAAATTTATTCATTTATAAGGTACACATTTACTTAAGGCTTCGTAGTGTACTCGCTTACCATTCTTAGTATGTATTTTTAAATGTAAATTTACTTAAGGTTTAAAAGAAAAAATAATTTCCAGCGATGCATACACCGAATGCAATATAAATCATCAAGAAAAGGAAATTTTAGAATACCTTGATGATAATGTAATTGTGAACTATAACAACTGTACTAAATTGCAAATTATTTATAAAAATGAGACGTACTCTAAATCTAGGTCTACAAGCCCCGAAAAAGAACTAAGTCTCTGTTGCTTAAGTCCAAGCACGGAGTTAACGAAAGAGTATTACGCTCTAGTACCGATAGATGGTAATTTATTGGAACAAGAACTTCAGCCGCCCCTTAATAAGCCTACTACTTTAGCACTTGCTTCTAGTCACACATTCGACATTATAAAACATTCTAATAGTTTTAACACTTTAGTTGGTACTTATAATACGAATACTTCACACAATGAAATTTTGAAAGGAAAACCACACAAATATGGTGATAAAATATTAGAATCAATTTATACACCCGACAGTTTGATAACTGACGATTTAAGCTCATCGTCGGATTACTTGTCTGCAACGTATAGTTGGCCGCAAGTAATTAGCTCTTCAATTTCTTTACCGCACTTAATTCTTAACAGTAAGATGGATAGCAATATAATTAATTTGCCTGACTCCGGATTGGAGAGTAGTATGTTAGAAAATCATAGTAACCATCTTGATGTTACTCTTACTGACATATCACTAACTGAAAGTACCGCACAGGACTTGACTTCAGATGATCTAGGTCAGACTTTAACGAGTAATACAAAGCCTTTGGAGGGTCTCTTACATAAAAATTCTTTAGGAAATTTAGCTAAAACTTTATCCAGTACATCTTCCGAAACTAACAATGGTCGAATTGATTATCAGTCACAATCCGAACCAAAAGTAAGCGATGTGATGGCGACAAAATCTCCGAAGGAGGAAAAACAACGGCAAAATGAAAATAATCTTGTCCTAGATTCGTCGTCGGTTTCGTCTGAAACCGGATCTTGGGAGACGACATTTCCTCCAAAGTTAGGTGATCCAGAAATTTGTGAAAAATTCATTAGCAATGAACGGCAACATTCTAACGAATCAAATGTTTGTGAAAACCTTTGGCCAAGTTTAAATCAGGAAACATTTTTTAAATCTACATCTTATTTTATTGATGCAGCTAATTTAATGGATGAAGAAGACACCTCTCAAAACGTTGCTCATGCAGGGAAAGAATTAAGGAATAATTCAAAGAGAAATTATACTAAAGATGTTGCTTCTGAGGAAAAAAACTCGCCGATACCTGTGCATTCAAATAAACTATCATTTACAACTAGTGTAACTAAAATTGAAAGTTGTGAAATCGTAAAACCTCCAAAAGCGACCTCCACTTGGGTTATTGACATGTCGACCCCTTTGAAAAGTTATAATGAAAATAAGCCTATAAAGAGCAAACCGGATTCTGAAACAATTTTAAATTCTGAAAACCGAATCAGAAGTGGGGGATATGTCGATTCTGATAGTGACAAATCAAGTAAGAAATTTTTCGTTGACTTGGCTAGCCTACCAGATCGCCTTCCACAGCACTGTGAAAACACTTCAGAGAAAAAGATGTTTTCTCTTTACATTGATTTAGAAAAAAAAACGCCTTTAAAAGAAATGCCCGCAAGACTCTCTTCTTCATTAAGTACAAAAAAGCAGCTAACAAATACGAATAATGAAATAAAAACCATGGTTTCGGAAATAGAAAATTTATGGGACGACGTTACGTCGTCGCCCAAAACGGTTCACAATGAGAGCCTGGCCATTTTTGAGGAATATGAGGCATTGTGTAATGATCCCAACTTAAGTATATCAGGAATAATTGGTCTTCCAAAATGTGCATCGGCTCCTTCTCGCAAGGAAACTGATCCCATCAAAGAAACTGTTCCCATTAAAGAAACTGATCCTATCAAAGAAACTGTTCCCATCAAAGAAAATTTTGTAACGATTGTTGAAATGGAACAGCCGTCCGACACAGAGAACAAAGTTATGGCCGAAGGATCAAATAACCCTGCTGCGGAGACATTTGTTAAGTTATCGGATTTGGACAAGCCAGCCGTCAAAACGGCGGTGACCTTGCAGAACTTCATGACAGATCATGACGTGGGAATTACACGGTCAATACCAGGGGATAATTGGGGAGCAAACACGTCGTCAAAATCGTATTCTGCAGAAATCATGACATCGTTTCACTCGGAAAACGCAATTAGTTTGAACAGGTTGTTCCCCCACCTGAAAAGTGAATTCAGTAAGAGTATGCCTCTGTCGTTGTCTTGTAAGGCGCAGCCTCCGCTGAGTACCGGCAAGTCTCGCAGTCAGCCCGTGCATGACGAGCCGCCGGGGAGCCGGTCCGCCAGGGACTACTCGATCAACTGCCTCTGCAGCTCCGTCGCAGGTAACCTTCATGATAATAAGGATTCCTACATCTACAATTGTACATTTGTCGTATTATAAACCATGTCTTTTCCTCTCCAGATAATAATGCCATTTTGGATACCAGCCTGGCTTCTTGTTTGATAGCGAGCTGCCAATCCCGATTAGGCCAGGATTTGTTGCGGATGTTCCTTGAGGAAATAGCACCCGACGTTATTGTCGAAGTCTCTGGAAAGCGCATAAAGGCACACAAATGCATATTGTCATCCAGGTAAAAACATTCCGTCATTATAATTAAATACCTTTTTTAATAATAATTTTATACTGATTGAAACATTTTTTAAACATACAGATGTCAATATTTCGCAAGGATTCTGAGCGGCGGGTGGGTGGAGAGCTCTGGAAACGTTATCGAGTTACCCTCGTACGTTATATCATGTTATTTGTAAACCATAAAAACATTATTTGTAACTCCTGCGAAATATGTAATTGTTTATTTACCTATTTGCAGATGTTCACCTAACGTTGCACTTTTCGCGCTATGCCACATATATTCCGGCGTATCAGTGATACCGGAGTGGGTTTGCATTGTGGAACTGGCAATACTGGCTGACATTTTAAGTTTAGAAGGTCTCAAAGAAGCGGTTACGTTTACTTTACAATCTAAATATTGCCACCATTTCCATAAGGTAGTTTATAATAAATAAACATAGTTTAAACATGGTTTAGTATATTGTAAAAGTTTACTTAGAGAAGGTAGATAGAGCTTAGAGAAAAGCTTATTACGGGCTTTTTTTATTCGATGAAGCGATGAGACGATCGAGCCGTTCACTTGATAATATACACATCACCAAGTTTTGCTCGTCACCATGAGAAATGAGACTAGTTATTTTACAAGCTACAGCATCCTTCAAGTCGGCACACAGTTTGTTTGTCGGTATGAATAAGTGGTGCGATGGTAATTCCTTAGCCTTTTTTTTTAACGTTAGAGAATTCATTGAAAAGATACCTTCTGGGGAGAAGCCGGGATTATGTGGAGATTTTTACCCATTAAAACTCCCTCGGTGGTCGTCCCTGCGCTGAAGGCGTCGTCTTCGCGCGGGATCCATGACGATCTCACCAATGGAGACAAGACTACTTAGACTTAGGTTAACATATCTCGTTAATATTTTTCTCTGGTACAAAGTAACGAGCTCGTCAGAACGTTCACCTGGTTGTACATAACTCAATGCTTCCTTTGAGGATATTTTATTGTAATTTTATGCCTATTACAGCCTTGCCAAGTATGCATAACCGGAGTTCACGAATGCTTTATCATGAGTTGGGCTTATGGTTTAGACGATCTGTTCTATAAGTGCTTAAAATGGATCACGACCTATTTCACCAAAATATGGCCGACGAAAGCTTTCGCAACGTTACCAAAGGAGCTCTTGGATAGGTGTTACAGAGAGCATGTGAATAATTTCACAACAGATACATTCCTCGAATGGGTGTATGGTGTCAGTGTGACCTGTAAGTTGTTTTCTCACACCGCTTTGTTCTTGTTGGATTTCACCTTTTGATATTACTTTTTTTGTGTTTTTTCCCAGTGGCTTCGTTGCCTACTAGTAGATGGGCCGAACACGTTGAGTTGTTTGGCAAACGGTTACTGAACGAAGCGGCCACTTTCGCTTCCAGTCGGCTTGTGGAAATATTTAAAAAGATTTTGTTCGTGTCGGCCGACGCCCCATGGCCCGCTAGGCATGCCTTTCGGGATTGCATAACGAGTGCCATCGATAGAACTACATGTGAGGAAGCCTGCCAGTCGTATGGTTTGCTGTACGATCATATGAAAACCTTCCGGCAAAACACCATTACCAAAACCGATGCCATCACACAGAACATATTTCTCGTTACTCACGCTAACAATTGGCGCTTGCAATGCGAGGAAGTCTTGGTACGTTCCGGCTACATTGCCGCTACACCGTACTTCAAAAAACTACCTGAGGAGCTACAAAAGAGGCTGCGGGAATTAGGCTGCATCAATAAATACGATCAAACAGTATGTGAAAAGGGACTGTCGCAAATAAATAATAAACATGTCAAGTCCAGATCTCCTCTGAACAACTCTCGCAATATGGATATGGACCAAGTGCGCGCCGTTTTTGTTCCATATGCGTCGAAACCAACGGCGAAGACGAAAGACAATGAAATAGACGTGCCTAAAAAACGTGGAGCTAACCTGCCTATGGTTAGAACGACCAAGGCCCATGAGAAGCGTGCGATGTACAACATGACAAAACGCATTCAGTCTCAGGAGCAAAACAATAATAAATCCGCTAAAACGCTGCGGCCGTTGCACCACAAGCCGAGGTCCGAATACCCGGAGCCAAAAGCAGCTAAGTACAGTGAAACTAACAGGTCACGGAAGAAAATCGTCAACAAAACCGTGACGTCGAGCGAATCGTCGCGCAACACGAGCCCACCGCAAGTTATCAACAGGGCGAGCCGATCCAAGTCGAAACAAGTGCGAGCACAGGCCATGTCTCAAGACAGCCTCACCACGAGCTCGCGGCCGCGCACCGCCGAGCCCTCCACGGACTCCTTGAGCGAATCACAGGCGAGCGGCAGCAACGCGACCTACGTGAAGACTGTCCGCGGGAAAACGAGACCCGTCGGATGTGAGTACTACTCATTCATTACTAATATGTCTAACCGTTCGAAAATCACCGAGTACTACCCTTCATACTAAACCTATGGTTTCTACTATATCACAATTAAAAAACGTACTTTATAAACTTTCTATTTAGAGTCGTGATAGCCGAGCGATTTGGGGCCTCGGCCTCCAAATCGGGGGTCGCAGGATCGAGACTTTTCCGAGTTATGTACGTTTTGAGAAATTAAATACCACTGGCTTTGATCCGCCAACCCGAACTTGGACAGGGTGGTGGATTAACGCCAGATACTCTCTCAATATGAAAAAAATCTTCCTGTTTTAGCATATTGCCATCTATTGATGAATATATTCTAAATACAATCCCGACGACCGACGATTACATTACATCTGTGTCTTATTGTAATTTTTTTTTAGGTTTGTTATTTACAGTGTACAGAGGAAAATTAAAAAAAGTAATCTTTTCAGACAAAGAAACGGACAGAATTAATGAAAACGTTGCAAAAACAACAAAGCCGTACAAAACTTTGATTCCCGTCCCTCAACTGCAGAAATCCCAGACGAAAAAGCAAGTAGTCACAAGTGAGGTGGCTTCAAAAGCTTTCGTTAACACAACACAAGGTGAACGTAAGTTGCCCTGTTCACTGATGAAGGCCACTAAGGCAAGCCAAGCGAAGATGGTGGCGAAAATAGTGAAAGATCCCAAAGAGACCGGGGCCATACCAAAGGTACCACGACACGCGGGCAAGCAGCCGGCGCGACGGGCGCAGCCGGTGCAGCCTGCACGCCGGGCGCAGCCCCCGCCGCAGCCGCAGCCCCCGCCGCAGCCGCAGCCCCCGCCGCAGCCGCAGCCCCCGCCGCAGCCGCAGCCCCCGCCGCCGCCGCCGCCGCTGCAGCGCTCTGGTACGTTCCTCAAAGACGAGCACTCGTGTGACGATGGTGCAGGCACAAGCAAATCCGTCGATAATCAACAATCAAGCGAATAAGCTAATACGTTACTGTTCTCTCGTACTTAATAAATTGTCCCACCGTTTGTTGTTAGGTAGTCATTGCTTATTTCAAACAACTAAAAAGAAGGTCGCAATTAATTTATGCCGATCTATGGCACCTTCTTCGTGTAGTAATCCTCATCCAAATGCATAATCGGGACTGAAAGGGCTCGGAGCCTTATATTTGCAGGTAATCAATGATGTTGAGTCGTCCCGGTTATATTTTTCGCGAGGGAAGCGTTTGGATTTCGCTAATCCAACATACATATATACTCGTAGGTGTAAAAAGTCGTGTAGATGATTGTCGCGTCCATTTATTTTCACACAGAGAAGTCTCGTGTACGATTTCATCACCATCCCTATGATCTGATAACCGTTCGCTCTGTTCATAATACTATACATTCTTTGCCGCTGATCGTATGATCTCATTTTTATGTATATTATCTTTTAACATTTTATACTTTCATTATTTATATGCTTTTAACATTTTATACTTTCATTATTTATAGAATGAAATATGTACATGATTTTTATTTCATTTGAAATCTGCCGCTAAGAAATGTTTTATATTTCACTTGTAAATCGACAAGACAGACGACGAGTTACACTTGTAAGCACTTTGGAGTTTTAAATGGTTTTTAATAAAGTAACACACATACAATGGAGACTTTGTCAATGTACATATTATGTTTTAAGTTATTTAATCTTTATTAATGTTATTACTCATAGAAATCATAAATCAAATATTTATTATAACTAGTAATGTTTAATAGCTAAGTGAAACTTGTTACTCTATGATCTCAATGTAACGGTTGGATAGTAATTTTAAATGTAATGTATTGTAAATGTAATTGGTTAAAAACCGCCATGTTGTATTTTCATAGTTAAATCTGTCTGTGTATGGGTGGTGTTGTATATATACATTTACTTGTTTAATGTTTACTTTGACGTCATGTTTCGCCTACCGTCAGCCGCCACGACGCGGACACTTCGCTGTATGTAACTTTCAACAGTATTATTATAGACATACGTACAACTTGTTGCTTTCTTCTGTAAAAATTGCATATAATAATAGTTATAAATAAATTACATTGAAATTGATTCTATTCAATTTAAATGAAGAATTATTATTCAATTATCTCTTTTATTTTCCTCACACATCTCTCTATATGACTTGGGCTAATTTTTCTTAGACAAAAAACCTCATTTGGGTGGTGAAACTGTTTGCCGAAAGGCGCTCTTTATCAAAACAAATCTAGAACATAGAAAGAAGCATTGATATGTCAAAGGAAGGAGTACAAGTAAATTAAATATTGCAATTAATGTTTATTGGTACGAAAACTAAATAAAAATTAATCTGTAATCTGCAGTACCTGAACCGATTTCGCTGTAGTTGTACGAGGATGATTCTTACGAAGAGAAAAAATTTAAAAATTGCTTGAAAAGGTCTAAAAACAACACTTTTCTATGTTCCCATGCAAAAGATTCGTATTAATATTTAAAAGTCAGAACTTTACTACTATCGCATGAAGTTTAAGTGTCAGTGCAGGGTTTGCGGGAAGACAAGACGATTCGGTGACGTTAGTATCGTATAGATATTAATTTTAATATTTATAGCTAACTGACCCGGAGTCCCGAACAGCAGAATAAGTATTAAAAAAAATAATAAAACATCGGCTGTTAGGCGGTACGAAGTTCTCCCAGGGAAGGAGTCCGTCGCCTATACGCGGGGATCTTATGATCAATGGCTCTCTTCGGTGCAGCTGCATGGGCGCATCGGCTGACTGTGGTCGGGCCTAAGTCCACAACCTGCAGCGTAAGATAGCCATTCGGATCACAGGAGGATACCAAACGATGTCGTGTATCAACAGATGTCATTCTAATTGAAACGTTTGCGATTATTGCAAGTGTGTGGATCCAATGTGGTGAATCCATGCTTCTCAAAATGCGAAATGATCAAAATCAATAACTCAAAATGCATTGAATCTTTGTGCAATGCCATTTCTTCGAATTTATTTGAGTTGATGGTGTAGGAACGCGCGCAGAGTACAGCAAGTAAATATATACATTTGAAGATCATAAAACGAAATGATGCATAAATAATGCACTTAGTGTTTGAACTGTCTCGCCGATATCCATTCTGGTGCACGCTCGTATGACTCATCTGTGCGAAGACATTTAAATGCTGGTTACTGCTGCTGCTGCTACTTCGTATCGTAGAGAAGTGCAGCTTATCGCTATGCACTGCTGGACAGGCATCACCAATACGACAATCAACGCTCCTTGCGCCTCACGTACGTTTACCATCAGTTATTGATGACAACATTTTGTCCTTCGTTAAAACTGGATCACACGTCACATACTTTTTCCATATGGCGCAATTCTTGTTGTTTAATCGATCAAAGTATTTGATAATAATACACTCTCACTTACATTCCAATACTTCGAAAAAAAAGCAAGCTTTCATAAATTAAGTCTTTTATTCCAGAAAACGATACAATATAGCATAGTTGTTATAACAATTACATTACAGGAAAAATTTAAGATTATTATGTTTAACACCGCTGTTAAAAAGGAATAAAACTATACGATTTTAATCATACATCCCCAATAAATTTCATTTTTGTTGAATAGTAAAATGACTTAAAACACTATTCAAACGCGCCTACATCCTGACGCCAATAAAGGCTTTGTGTAATTATTATAGAAAGTAATCACGACAAGCATTTATAATAATTATAATTCAATGAGAACTCGTTATTTAATGATTAATAGATATACATACATATATATTTATGTAACCCGAAGAAGATACTATACATTACTACCAAAACGTCATACTATATATATATAATGATGTTAGTGTAGTCGTTATTCCCGCGACGAAGGCGCAACGACGTACAGACGCGACTCTTTTAGAACGTTGGAAAGAAACGCACGTCTACGCACGCTATTGATTTATTTATTATGAAAATTAACCATCTAATTCTACATCTTTGAAGCTATGCCACGCTAACTTGTGTATATATATGTATATATATATTATATAACTAGAGGCTACTTTGAGATTTATAATGAAACTTGTTTAAGTCATGCCGTACCTCTGCATGGAATATACATTTTATATACATACGAATATGTATATATATA
The DNA here is from genome assembly GCA_018247975.1 of Parides photinus. Classification (NCBI taxonomy): domain Eukaryota; kingdom Metazoa; phylum Arthropoda; class Insecta; order Lepidoptera; family Papilionidae; genus Parides; species Parides photinus. The sequence goes on along the minus strand of DWHU01000430.1, from coordinate 3,479 downwards.
AAAATTGTTCCAAAGGTACGTTAAAGTATAGTAAAAGTAGAAATGTATAGTTATATAGAAATACGGCAAAATAGTGACCGGGAGAATCTATGGTGTGATGTACACGAGTCGCGAAAGACAGAGACTCGTCATGGACTTGATAGAAATAAACTCTAACATTAAATGGAAATATTGGAATACACATGTTGTGGGCCCCGCGTGCCCGCGAACGTTCATTGCGTGTTCCTCATTTAACCGGAGCATTAGTTAAATTCAAATAGTACAAATAAATATATAATTACATAAACTAAACCGTGTATAATCTTTTATTGTATGTGATGTAATAAACGGTGACACCCAAATCATGTTCCATAATTTCCTAATCGAGACCGGCCAACATAAAATTGATTATATTAATGAGAGAACACGTCCGGCGGCCGCTTTCGTAGCTAATACTGCACGTTGAATACGAGCGGATATTTGGCACCTTCACCAGGGCCACGTCAACAACTCACAACAAACGGGATTAAAAACAGAATCGTTGCTTCTCGCCACTTGTCAAAATAATCAAATTTAAAACTGTAAACGTTACAAGTAAAACGTTATTATATATATGTGAATATATAGACAGACATGTACCATTATGTGTATATATATACCATCCGCTTACGGCATGATCACACTACGAAGTTTAATACCCCTCACCGTTAACACACCTAAGTAAACCGATGATGATCACAAAGATAAATTTAATTGAAAGTTAAGATTTAACCACATTCCACCATCGAAAGCGCTCTTTACCACTACTTAAGTGATAACATTTAGAATTTGCAAGTTCAGAATCAAAAACGTACTTAGCAAAATACCACAGTTCCATCATTTCTTTAATACGAATACTTAGTGATAAGATACTGACAAGGGTCTTTACAAACATACCGTCTAATCTATAGCCTATTAAGTAGAGTTATTTTTGTACCTTGTAACGAATGTACCACATTGAACGTAATATAAACGAAGCTACACTACTACGAGACACACAAACAGGAGCTATATATAACGTGCGAGTAGTCCGCGAGTCCGTGGGAGCTGGATACCACTCCGACCCTCGCAGCGAGGCCGGACGACCGCGACCCGCCTACCGCAGTACAGTACAGAACGCCGGACCTTTCGGAAGTTTCGACTACGACACGCGAATGCATAGCGTATCCACATACGAACACAGCCGTTGCGTTTACATAGCGGAAGTGGTGCGAAGCTTTGGGGTTTATGATTTGAAGCTGCCTTGTGCGAGAGGGTCGCTTCAGGGTGTGGGTGGTATGCGGGTGACCGAGGGGTTGACGGGGCGGAGAGTTCACATGATGAACTTGCCGATGATGATGCCGAGAAAGGCCATGCCGACAGCGATGGCGATCCAGGGGAACAGCGTCGCCTGAGCGTTCTTCTCGGGGCCGAAGGAGTGGCGGCGGCCGCGTAATTCACCAACCGACTGGTGCAGGCGCAGCAGCTCCTCCTGCAATCAAAAACAGTTTTCCGTAACTTAATACATTCCCGGAGAGTCTATTTTGACGGTTACAAATATGGTCTAATATCTAGGTTAAATAGAAAAAAGATGTTCTGCTGATAATTATTTGTATTGGCATTGCTTTAAATAATCAAAATATCTACTAGAAGGACAAGTGTTAGATCAAGAGTAATGAAAAAAATATACAGTGGCAATATACGATGGCAATCAACACAGTATTACAACAAAGCCTCAACATTAATGCTGGTGAAAGAAACTGACTTGTTCACTCGGCTCATATATAAATATATAAAAACATTTATATATAAGCCGTTCAGTTCACACACAATTAACTCCATAAAACAAAAATTTGAGAAACGCGATGAAATAATTGTAAATTGGTTTTTAAAATTCCAGTTATAATATAGATTCACATATATTGTGTAGAATGCATAAATACAGATACAGCTTTCATTTAAAGATATAAAAAAAAGTAAGAAAGAATTGTCAAACAAATAATCGACAGAAAAATTACAGTTTTTATAGGGTTGGTGGAATTAATATATTATTATTGTAGTCATGAAATTAAAAGTGTTTTATGACTACAATATAAACTTAATTAACACTATACTAATCAAATGTTTTCGCATATTAATAACAATTATCTTCGTGAGAGTATTTATATTAAACGTTATTGCATGTTACCTAAACAAATATAGAAAGTATAAAATTAATTATTAAGTTTGGAGTTATAATATATAATACAATAAAATTAATATATAGTTACCAAAATGGTCTATATCGACCCCTAGGGGTTCTATGACAACCTGCAGGGGGTCTACGTCAGCGAAAAAAATTTGGGGGTCCATGAAATGAAAATGGGGGTCCACGATAGTGGATCTCACATACACTGATACTTATTTACATCATACTATCTTATAATATCTAAACATATACATTATTCATAAAAGTACCTATGAATTGAAAATATATTATATAAGTTTATAAAATTGTGTAAGTTGTAGGAGGTTGGTATTCGCTTTGTGGTCGCTATACATTATGAACTTGTAAAAACCTGAGTCAGAGAAAATTGACGCCAAATGTTGACAATTTATTATTAAAGCATCAGGTTCATCCTTCTCACTAAAAATATTGACTTATTGCTTATGTTATTTTATTTATAGTTTATTTAATGTTACGTATATTTTACATAACAGATACAAAATTTTTATTTTGAGTAGTTTTAATTTAAATTCAATTAATAAATGTATATATTAACATGTGTTTCACTTTAAGTTTTTAACACTAAACTTCACTGCAGTAAGAAATTTACAGGAAATCAATATCAGGTAAGTCTACCCAACACGAAAAAACATGGCAAGGTGTCTACGACACAAAAAAGTTTGGGGAACTCTGGTTTAAAAGGATGCGGATGATGTTAGAGACAAACAAATCCAGTTCCGGATAACGAGCTAGCTTTGTTCATCTCTTTCGCAGATCTTACAAACGAATAATTGTCTATAATTTGATGAATGATTAGGAATATCAATACATACAGGCTGTCTAATTTTCCTATTTGGGACATTTAAGTCAACATGAGTGGGCAAGGCCGGGTATCCATTCTTCGGCGGACACAGATGGTGGTTTAGACCAGTGTGGAGTGAGCACCGGCTTCTTGGCAGGAGCAGTGGTAGGAGAAGCGCAGTTCCAGGAAAATTGTATAGAAAACGCGGCAAGTCAAAGGGCTATGCGTCACGTGCCGGCAACGGTTACGATGATGCAATAGCAGCGGCGGTTTTTTTTGATTTATTTATTTAATTAGGAGGCAAACGAGCAAACGGGTCACCTGATGGTAAGCGACTACCGTCGCCCATGGACGTCCGCAACTCAGGAGTTACAGGCGCGTTGCCGGCCTTTTAGGGGGGAATACGCTCTTTTCTTGAAGGTTTGAATGTCGTATCGGTCCGGAAATACCTCGGGCGACAATTTGTTCCACAGA
>DWHU01000429.1:0-19227 GCA_018247975.1 Parides photinus | reverse complement strand
CTGTTGCCGCATACTTTCTGCTGCCAAACTTTATTACATTCCAGCTTAAAGGGGATTCCTAGTTTAATTACTAGATACTTAGACTACAGTGTTTATTGTCCTAACTAACACGTTATGACCAGACATATCAATTGCCCTTCGTCGAATGAAGTACAAGAATAGAAAAAACTATAAACATTCTTCACCATAAGCATATGTTGTTTATTTATATAAATATGGCTGTAAGGTAAATTTTGACTGATTGTTAACCTACATGGAAAGCTAAAATTTATTCATGTAAGTAGATATCGTCCGTGGGCGTGAAATACGACCCATGTTATTATTTTTTTTTCGTAAGCTCATCGTGGAATAGGAGTTACAGTTAGGTTACATTTTAGTTACATTTTTGGTTAGGATCCAAAAATTAATGCGATAATGATTTTTAGTATGAACATCCAGAATCCAGGTCTACCGTCCACAATAAAAAAAACATGACAAAAAAAGTCTGTGCTACCTAATTATGTTCATAATTGTATAATATTTATGAGATTTTAATGTAATATACGCAGTTTAGGCGACCAAAGAATTACACTAAAAATATGTGATAGTAGTTTTACTCTTATAGAATATAAGAAATCTTTATTTTTATTTATGGACATACAATAATACTTTGTCTAATAATTGCTTAGATTGCATGAATCGGATTCGACGTTAATTAAAGCAAGCTGGCAGAAAACTATTTCCTACATTTAAGTAAGCATTGATGGAATGACTGCTGCATTTTTTATTATGAACCAAATAAAAATAAACTGTTGATTATATTCATCTTTGCTTATTCCTGGAAGTGTATTAATAAATGTCTATAGTTTTTCTTTAAATAACACAATATTTAGATTCTATATTCATAATTCTGATTCAATCAAAAGATTCTGTCAAAGTTACGTTCATAAAGTTAAAGCGTTTGTACTTCACCCGATATACTTTGTTAGAGTTCAATAAACTTTAACTTAATCCATATGACATTGTAACGTTTGTATACATTGATGAAGATTGGCGCAAATCTAAAATTAGAGAAAACTGATGTGATCAAGCGGTTGCTGGAGTAAGATTGTGATCTCATAAAAGGCTCGTTTTCTGCCACTTCACACCAGTTCGGATGTTACGCGGATGTTGCGAGGGTCGGTGTTCAAGTCTTTGAAACACATTTTATTATTTATCAGATCCGAACTTGGACAAGTCTATTTACGAAGTAAGTCTCACACAAAAAATCGATGTTACAATTTAAGGTCATCATTTATTCCATTCACGCAAACATAGCGGTTCAAACTCATTTGATATCACATTGGAAATATAAAGTAATGTAAATATGATAGAAACAACATAAATTGATTGCTTCCAATAAATGCAATATAATACTAAAAAATCATCTGATTTAAATAAATAGAAATAGTTTTGAATACGTTACACTGAACCATGTAAATTAAAAAGAAAACCGAAAATCTATTTCGGGATCCTTTGTAGGGATTGATTGGATTTTAGTATAGCAAATAGAATATAATTTGCAGCGTTGACATATTGCTTTTGGCCACTGAACTTTAAATTCTAGTACATTTTAAGCCATTTTTAGTATTTTTGGATAAAAATTACTCAACTCTTATAACAGAAAAATTTCAATTGACTTTGGCGGCTTAAAATATCTGCGTCTAGTTGCAGCTTTATGAGCTCTTGGTCACAGGGACAAAGAGTAAAGTACTTGCTATTTTCATAATTTTCTATTCTAATTGCTACGTCGTAGTTATTAAACGCAATCATCATAGTCGTAAACGTATAAGAGAAGTAATCAGATTTAAATTTTGCAGTCGTGTAATACGTAGTCAAACTCTACAGTTTAGTCGACGTCATAAAGCAAGTAAGTGCTTAATAAATGCTGAGTAGATGCCGCTAGTTTAAATTTCATTTTCAATGACAAAACCAACAGAGTATAAATTTTGCTGTAGCGGTGTTTTGTGAAGAAGTTTTAATGGGCCATTACTCTTCGCATGTTTTAGTTAACCACTGAACTGTTATAATTCACTTCGCTTTATGTAGAAATATTTTGTATTTCATCTTGAAAGATTTACAAATGGCTGGTTTTCGTATTGATTTCGGCGAATTTCATTGAGGTTAATCAAATATAGTTAGGAGTTCTTGTTAAACCAATGAAACTTTCGCAACCTTTTCTTGAAATCTTCATTGCTTTAATATTATTTTTATAATGCCATTGACGAATTTATGTGTTAGGCTAATATAATGTTAATAAGGATGTTTGTGATAATTCGACTCAAATAATGTAAAACGTGATTACTAATGTGAAATAATTAGAAAAGAGCAGTTTTTCTATTGACCAGCACTCGCCAGCTCAGATGCCAGCGTTTAGAGCACGCAAACGACATCTTTTGACCAGGTTTATGTTGTTGTGGGCTAAAATGATAATGTTAGAAATACCACATTGGACTTGTCGAGATGCCAGTTGTAAGTGTCCTCATACCATTACGCGACATCTCATTTCCACAAAATAGGTTCGGCTTGTATCTGCTGTCGTGAGGGGAAGCTATTCACATTTTGACAAACGTTCAAATTCAATTTAAACTGTTCACTTATACATTGTCGGATACTATTTAAGAATCTATATAAGCAACATTTAACGTTCAAAGCAACGCTCATGCGTTTAGTGACAGAGTAAAACTCATTTAACTGATGTGAATTGATAAACTGTAAACAAAATCTTAAAAAAGGATCAAATTGTTTTTAAATTAAAACCCAGTAAGGATTATAGTGGGTCCGCTGGCCTGGGACATAAATTTACCTAAAAAATTAATTTAACAGGGTCTTAGTTAAAATTATGTTCCAAAAGTTTAATATTTGCTCAGGAAAATAGGGCCAGGATGAAAATTCAATTATGTACTAAGTATACATATTTGATATATGTATTATTTTTACCCTGAGGCGACCATGATTTAATTTTGCATGAAATAAATATTGTTATAGTATTTTTCGAATATTATTCTAGGTTATGTAAAAGTATAATAACCACCTCGTAAAGCGTCTTCGTTTTGACACATATAATAAATGCTTAAATACTGTAAATTATATTTATTAAAAACGAAAAAATACGCTGTATGTTGAATGAAACCCCATAAAGAAGGCGATTTAATGGCTATGAAACAGTCGGCTGTTCTACGTGAAATTAAAGTGATATCCGAAAGAACATTATCCACGCAAAATTATGACGGGTATTCCTTTACGCTGTTTTAGCTTTGTACAACGTACTCACATGTTATGATAATATAAAAAACATAAATTAATATTAACCGATCAAATTATCATTAAACGTACGTATCTTTGAAAACTGATTAAATTCATTTGAATATACAGAAGAGACGAATTACAAATAATTCTACTGATGTAAGTAAAATGTACTGATTTTTAGTACATTAATTAGTTACGAAATTATTCAATCTGAAACATAGTCGCTTTTGTAGCCTAGAGCTTGACTGCCTTCCATCATATCTGGTAGAAAGCGGAAATGTAGCCCTTGTACTAAAGTGCACTAATCTAGAAGAAGCCTTTTCACTTTTTTTTTTGTTTTACGTGCGGGAAATTCCTTCGCATACCTACCTTCGCGGGGGCAAAGGCAGGCTATGTCGGACTTGCACCGACTAAAACCCCCACGATGTTCCGTCCTCGTCGCTGTACGGCGGGGCCATGGGAACGCTCTTGCACACCTCCGCGACCCCGCCAGCGTCACCGCCACCGGAACACACGGCGCGTCCTCCTCTCGGCCTCTATTCCTCGATTGGGTAACGGATTCCCCCGAACCCGTCACCCACAGGCCACGGGGGCCGAGGCAGAGAACTGTCCCGGCTTCCTGCGGCGGATCATACTTTAGGCTCCGCCGCCAACCATGTTACGACTGCGGAGGGTAAGGAGAGCGGCGAACCGCAATACCGACACTCTTCTCCCTCCGCGACTCCGTCTCGGCTGCAAGAGCAGAAAAATCTGCCTCCGCAGCCGCCCGGCACACATCCGAGGTGAGGGTGGCGCAGACAGCTCACCCGGAGCGGCCTCCTCGGGCCGGCCCTACGCCACGGGCCTACCGGGTAGATTCCTCTTCGCTTCACCGTGGGTGACCAAGCCACGGTTACTAGAGCCTCTCCGCCACGATAAGGCGAGAACTTGTTCGGGAGGAGCCAAGTCACTCTTCTCTTCACTCGCACGTAGTAACAAATTAACAAATAAAGAATTTTTTTTTATAATTTGTAGTTTTATAATTTGTTGCATGCTGTATTTACTATAATTGTCTTGTTACGTTATAATTTTGTATTATATTTATTTTGTAAAAGTATTGGTACTAATGTAAGCGTTAATTAATAAATAAGTAACTAGACGGAAACACTGGCGCCAGCAGACTATCCTAGTCCCCCCTCTGTTCGCATTATGATGCCTGGAATATAAACAATGAAGGGATGAATGTCTGCCATGCCTATGCAATCTATACGTCCGATTGTAACAAGACGATGGTAGTATTAAACCATAAAATTCATGGGCACATTCTCCAAAATCCATTTGGTAAAACAACGAAGGGTTAGATATCTTCGTCGGTGACCTGGACAATCCATTTTTGTTTCTATAAGGTTCTGGTCTCCGACTATCATTATAACGCACCTTTCGATCAAGTCCAAGACTGTCAGTTGGCAATTGACAGAACCTGCACAACTATGGCAACAGTGTGTGTAGTACACACGATTGTACCCAGGATTTATACGGAGTCAAAAGATATCCGGTGTGAAGTACACCAATACCTCACTATGCGTCGTGGTTACGTTCAAAAAAAAAATATTACTCAAAGTGAATCAAAATTTTCTATAGCAAACCATGTAAAGATCGAAGACAGGTTCCAGGGTTAGAAAAAAACTTTTTTTTTTAAATGAGGAGAATAAAAATTAAAAAACAAAAATGCTTAAAAACTTAATTACATACGTAAAAAAAATGTGTTTAGTTAAAACAAAATATGTATGTAAAAAATAATATTACTCTGCCAATAAATAAATTGGAAAAGTAATTAACATTTTTTGTAACTAGAAACAACTCGTAAAGTTTTATAAAAATTAATTATTTTCTTTTAAAAAAGCAGAACACACAACGTAATTGACACATCTATAAAACTAGCAAAACAAAGTGGAAATAAAACTCTATTAATATTACGTTGATTTTTAGTTAGAAAGGGAATCCCCGAGTTTTTATGGCATGGCGCAATTAAAAATGTGTAGCCATGTTTAAAAAAAAATTAAAAGCACGAACCAGACAATGCAACCTCGAAAATCCAATGACGCACAGTAAAAATTAGTATTAACTAAACAGCGACGCAGCTTCGAGAAAAACGCAAAACTTCTGGACTTCTGGAAGGTTATACAATATATTTAATTTTATATAATAAACACTAAGATAATAAGTCACATATACGGAAGTACAAAGCTTTAATACAGACGTGCTTTTATGGGTATGTATGGATAGTTTTTGCCATGAATGCAGCCTGGCTGCCTCTCGAGCGTGGGATGACCTGGCCGTGCGTAATTGTCTTTCGGAGTCGACCACAAAGTACCCACTAGTCCCGCCGCAGACATTTTGTCTTTAAACGACTTGCATTCTTAAACAACTTCAGTTCAACGACGTTTCATTTATTCACTCGCCACTATAAATAATCTATATATAATAAATGAATGTTTGTCAGTAAATATAATCGTAAAATATGCATTTGATCATGTGATGGTTTTCAGCAATGTTGTCCATGAGCCCACGAAGGTTTCCAAGTTACAACTAATGTCCGACAGATAACGCCACTATCTTTGCAATGAATTACAAACATTGCCGTGATAGTTCACGATGATTTGAATTTGAACTGAACTGAACGATGACGATTCGAATTGTGGGTTACTACAGAATATTTAATAATTTGATTCATTAGAATTGAATATTTGTGTAGCTAGTGTGAATTGGTCTACTTATGGTTAATAAGATAACAGGGAATTCAATGACAATAACTTAATTTCCATATAAATAAGAATTTCGCATGATCAAGTTTAGATTGATAAACTTTTAAAATAAAACCTGAAAATTCAGAGTGAAATGGCAATAACATCGGGCCTCGGGCCAGACATAGCTCAAAACATCCGATATTGAAATAAACGACGTGTCCATTTTAACTGTAGCCTACTGTTCGTTACCGGTTACAATTGCTTTACGAGTTTTTATCACCGTCAGCCAATTTCAAAAAGATGTCTCGTGCCAATTTACAATAGAATCACATTGTTTGACACATGTTTATTAAACTTCGATTTAATTGTATATAAAACGCATATTAGAGTTAGTCTTGGTAATTATAAGAAATTATATATTTTTTGAGAAATTAAAGACAATTGAAGATACTTTAATTTCATGTAACTAGTAGTACTTTTAATGTATATTCCAGAAACATCGATTGTAATGTGTAATTTGATATAAGTAAACAAAAATTAACGCTTTTAATCAATTTTGTTTAATTTTATTCCCGCTGTCTTATAATTACTTAGTGGTTTTAAAATTCAACATTTGTTAAGGATCATGAGTACTGTATTAATATAAGGTGTTTAATTTTTGGAATTGCGATACTTGAATACTTATTTCGAGTTGAAAATATGACTACTACAATATTTGTTGGGCTACGTTTATAGCTCAAAGAATTGATAATTTTTGTTGGTGATTAGACTCAAGTTCTACTAATGACTATCCAGTCTAACGTATTCTTATTAAAATCGTTAATTATCTTCGATACTCAATGAAGGTACTCTGATTACAAACCGATTCGCCCGATAAAGGATGTGGTTATCACGACCTGAAATACAATGCAAATGCTGTGCAGCAACATGTCTACGCTTGTCACCTGTAGTCGCGGCGATAGCATGTCTTGTTAGTTCAGTAATTTCGCTAACCATGTCGCCCGTCAAACTGCAACACCGAAGGATTTGCGTATTACCGTTTGACGTAGGAAATTATGCCTTGTTGCTAACACCAAAGGCCTGACAAACAGCCTTTTTTACATCGAGATCTCCACCGCTTCTCTAATCAAGACGTGTGATGGTATATAAAACAAAACCTCGACATACATTTTGTCTTATCATGTTCATTGTTTATTACTTTTTCTTCTGATTTCTTACTGTTATTATACAGAGCTACAATTTTCAGGAGGTACCGGATTTAAATGATTTATATATACATAGCCAATTTACAATTTTTTTTAATTCGTATTACAGTATCTAACAATTTTATTGTGCACACATATACTAAAGTAATAACTATTCGTCCTTATTACTGTTGTTTTTTACGCAACATATATGTCAAAGTTATGGCGGTATTACCAAAATAACCCATACTTAAACATATGAAACTGTAGACGTACGTTTTACTTATCTTCAAGCAGCGACACGGCTGCACTGGTCGAACTGTGGAATAATAATGGCCCCTGCTCAGTTTCAACTTTTAATGAGGGGATTTATAGCACAACTGTTTATTGATCAGTTACAAGACTATCTTTTATCATCAGTACTAACTTACGAATCTTTCAACACTACAATTATAAGAACAATATTAAAATACGAAGTGTCTAAACAACCACCCAAAAGTCAATAAATGAATTAATCAAGTCCTTAATCGTATAGACTCGAAATAGTTTGATTTTTTTATGATAGATGGCGCTCGCGAGGCCCGTTGACATGTAGAAATATAAAAAACGTAGTTGTAACTAAAGTCATATTTATGTTAAGCATATAATTGTAACATGTATATTTCTTGCTTTAATAATTACTCTGATATGTTTACAACACACGAAAAGTTTTTTCATGTAAAGTTATTGCAGCGACAGTGGCTTTTTTTTTTTGATTTTTCAGTTATATTTGTTCCCACTGTAGGGACTCGGCCTTCTCTTATGATGAGAGAGTATTTGGCCTTAATCCACCACACTGGCCAAGTACGGGTTGGCAGATAAAACCAGTGATATTTAATTTCTTAAAGCGCACATAACTCTGAAAAGTTATCAGTGCGCTGAAGCTGAGGTCCCAAACCACTTGCGACTACATGGAGTTAAACACAACTAAGGCAAATGTTTAGCATTAAATTAAACTTCGCTTCCAGATGTATGGAAAAAGCGTAAATTTAAGTAGAAATGTACGTTTTAAGTGACGTCCACCGACACCTTTCCAAATCAAGTTTAATTTAGACGCTTTCAACAAGGTATTGCAGCGATTTTCCGTGGAGCAGTTTAAGCGGTGAGTACATTTGAACGGCAATATTACGGTCTGGCCGGTAGAGTAATAAAAGAGGCAGTAACGACGCAGCCAACTCAAGCCGGAAGCTATTTGCCGCTTGGTGCCGTCGACAAAATTCTGAGTTGGATTTCACTTTCAGCGAAGATACTTTCATTGTTGGACCCGTTATAAAAATAAATGTACTCGCTGATAAGTGTGCAGGCTTATTAAATATTATCAGTAAACGTTATAATGTTTTAACGATCATAAAAAAACGTGGTAATAACCATTTTAATATTCAAATGTGCATTTAGCTGTCATGGATTTAGGAGTTGTTAGACTTTTATGTGATATTGACAAATAGTAATTTCAATATAATATTTAGAAATGAAAGTTTATTTAATTTATCAACATGTTACTAAACGTGTATCAAAGATATTTACTGTTTATATTACAACTAAGGGTCCCGGCGAACTTTCCGCCTAACAGTCAATGAACGGGCAGATTAAGGATTTCTAAATAAACAGAAAATTAAACAATTTTTTTATTATATCAGTACAATAAAATACATAGAAATTGGCACAAAGAGTACACTGTTCAGTGTGTATAAACACAGTAGAAATTTAACAACTTCTGCCATCTATCAGGTTACAACAGTCTAATATAATGATTTATTTTCTATTGGTCGATAGATGGTGTCGAGGGTGGTGTAGAATACAATAATTAAAATTCTATTGCGCTATGAAGATTGTTTCTAAATGCATAAGGTTTAAGATTTCGGAAAATTAAATTGACTTCTAACTATTGCACTAAGTCTTTTATTAGGACCTTTACCGTGGAAAGTTTGGTAATTTCATACACAGTGAAGCAATTAATGTTACAAGGGTTCGATGGGAAAGAGGAATTTGGAAATGATGATAGCAAATATTATGCATGTCCGAGTTGGAGATGCTGAGATTATTGCTTTACCGATTGTTGTGTATCAATGAGTGTCGTTATACAGCAAATTCATACAATTTAATTTTAATAAATATATAGAACTCTTTGCTATTTCAATGGTGTGGTCATAACAAAACGTCATAAATAGGACATAATCTATTTTTAATTATAACTCGGCAACGGTGGGTTCAATCGAAAAAGTTATAAAAGCAATTTTAATTACCTTATTTTTCTGAAAAAGTCGTTCAACACTATTCTATCCGTCGACTTTTTCTAACCAAACGGATTTAGGATTTTTTAAGACGTTGTTGTGAAGCCAAATTGAAAATTCTGTAGCTTTTTCTCTACGAGGATTAATCCAAAAGCAAAAACCTGAAAATCGATTCAGTCGTTCTCAAGTTATAAATGTTGTACCTAACACGACTTTCTTTCCTTTATATATATGGATATATAAAACTATAATCATGACGGTAGTGTTATTAGCGGTAAATGTATGATTGTTTACTAAAGTAAACAGTAGTTTACCTGTTCGTTTAGTTACTAGCCTTGTCTAGCTACTCCTCGCAACTGATCGATCGATTGCGGCCGAATTTTGCTGGCCTATAGTTAAAGTTTTAACTAACAAAAATAATGAAAAAAGGTTAGCATTCAGCGGCTATTCTATTGACAATTGTGTAAGTTTGTGAGGAATGTTTAATAAAGTTCATGTTGTAACCAAAAGTGTATTCAAAAGTGCCTGTAAATGGTCTAATTGAAAAAATTAATTAAATGCTTTGACTTTGACAACAATTTCAAACAATATGACATAGTATACAAATAAAGCTCTTAGTGGTGGTCACAATGCAGATATTTGTTATAAAAAAAGCTATCGCGGAGATTACCAGTAAGTAGAGGAGTTAAAACGTCGACTGCATTCGAGCGACAATATTGCGGTCTGAGCGGCGGAATAATAAAAGAGCTGGTAATGGTACAGGAGATTCATGGCGGAAGTTATTTAGCTCTCGGCGTCTACTATTCACTACAATGCTTTGAATTTCACTAAAAGCGAAGATAAAGCCGTCTACTGACATTGATAATGTATGGGCGTTTAATAATTCATTATAACTAGATTAGATTAACGAGTTACCGATAACTAATGCTATTACATAAATTTATATATTTAAAGAATAAAATCCGCGAACTTCCTACATGTTCTAGTCAAATCAATTTACATGTTTAATAACATATAAGAGTAAAAAGAAAGGATGCTATCTACTACATTATGAAACTACTTTAAAATGAACATTATTATGCCATCTCTACTGATTATCACAATTTTGTTCTTAATCAAGATTGAAGCGATGACAAACATTAATTCCGCAAATGTTAAACTTAAAACCGAGTCGTCGTATCATAAATTATTCTTCTCCCCTATTCAAAGAAGTAAGACGAGATTAAAGTAATGTTGTTTGAACCTTATTTATTATTAAATATTCACTTACTTTGCACTTTTCATTCTCATTCAGACTGTAATGGCTTTTTAATGCTCTCAAGTTGCCGTAGTGTGTATTGAGAAACGGTAATTTATTAATGAATTCACGTTGCGCTTTATTTATATCTTGAAATAGTATTAAAAGTGTTTTGAAATTTAATAATTATAGTAAATGTTTTGAGAGATACGATGTCACTTTTTAAGCGTGAAGATCGATATTAAGAGCAAGGGCAATAGACAAGCATTCGTTATGACTAGAATCCCTCGGGCTATCACTTCTGATTACAAGTCGGATCAAAGAGAACATTTCTGCTCATTATACAGATTGACGAATCACGGACTCCACAATTATCATATTGTGGAAGTGCTGACTTAACTACATAACTATAATGACAGTCAATATAGAAGAGCTCTAGGCCATTAATATAATCTGATTTAAAGATGTAGTTAATTAAACAATCCGGTAATAAAATGTAACGTCCTTTGCAAGGTTTTATGTGGTGTAAATATTTCATCACAGTTGTTTTGTTAAAGACAACAGAGTCACTTAACATATAAAAATCACGGTCGTAGCGGCGCCATGTAGTTAACACGAACGGCTTCATAATTTGAGTTGTTCAGAAAGTAATTTAGTTTTACTTGACAGAGGATTTATAAGTGTTTCTTTACACCCTAATACACAATTAATCTGGATAATCATTATTTATTTTGATAGCTGACAAAACATTAATTTATGGTGAAAAATTCCGTTTTATCATCTAAACAGGTTTTGGCTTGTACATTATAAAAAATGGAGACGGAAACAAACATTTTCGCTTTTACCTTTTTTAAAAAATTGTTATAGATTATTTAACAAACAATTAATAAATGTATAATCGTAATACTTTATTATTTCGTTTCTGTTTGTGACATAACTAGCAATAATAACACAATCAGTGCTGTGTGTATAATCGAATTCTAGTAATAAGTTAGCTTCAGTAATCAGAAGTAATGATTATAGCCTCCCGCGCCGCCTACACTCCGTTTAAATCCAGCGTGATTCTCAGCTTTAATAAGGAGTTTATGTTTAACATTGCTTGCAGCTTAAACAGTTGCATACAAATACATACACACATACATACATTTATGTTTGTTAATATTTAAATTCGTTATAAATTTAAACTAAAAAATTAACTTCATCCGTCGTTACTAAGCAGTTAACAGTTTATCACACCAAGATCTTTAATTTGATTTTGAGGCTGCATTTAATAGAATTTTTACGGTGACCGAGTATTTTTGATTAACTCCACCATATAACTAACGACCACTGTCATTAGTTCTGCCACCATGACAGCGCGAATCATGGTGAGCTATTTTCATAATCTACATCAATATCTATAAAAAATAATGGTGATATAGAGAACACGTAATTGATAGTGATAACTTAGTACATTTTAAGTGATTGCTATTACATAAATAAATATTTTGTACGCTCAAAGTTGAGATTCTTTAGAGAGTGAGGGATTAAGCCATTTTTCAGTGTCCTATATTTATATTATACACATTTACATTAATATACATTACTCGGCTTAATGTTTATAATGTAATTCGACTCTTAAGCTCTCACACTAAGAACCGAGATATACCAAACATAAGAAGGATAAACATTAAAGTAATTTCACTGCGCTTTCCTTAAGACTTTCTACGCTGCAAGCACTGAAATGGGAAAAGTTAACTTGTAATAAGCATTCGTTTGCTGTGTGGATATATTGCATTTTAGATACTAATGCCGAAAAATCGTACACATAGCTTTTGATTTTATAAATTTGAAATTGCAATTAACCTATGTTTAATTAGACGTGTAATTATTTACATTTTCAAAGAAACAAATTTTTTAAGCATCATAGGCCTACAGCAGTTCACTGATAGTAATGTGTCTTTTTTAAAGAACGTGGTATAGCTGATTCTTTTAGTTTCTAAATTAGTTTCAGTATTTTTTATGTATGAAAGGTTTTGTTCTGAATCAAAAGTTTGCATTGGTTGAAATCTGTACTATTCAAACAAACTCGTAAACGCAAATGTTTGAAATATGAAAGCTTCCGATAAAAGGAAATCCGCACAGCTGTTTAAATAACACGTTAACAACGTCAGACGCGTTCGATAGCTTTCTTATTGTATGCCATTTTTTTAATAGCTTACGACATTAAGCAACGGATAATAAAATTTAGTTTCACTCAAATTATTTTTGCAAACGAATACAATTTGTACAGGTCATTTTAATTATTTTTTATGTAATACTTTCTCGATGTTCTGCTCTTAATTATTGTGGTGTTTAATCTATTTTTACTTATGAGCAATGAAATGATGACAGTGATCCAATGTACGATTCAATCAAATTGTAAATATTCATTTGAAAAATAAAGTAAAAGTTCTTTTTGATGAAATACAATACAGTAACATTTTAATAAAAACAGGAATAGGCAAAGTATGTACGTCCGTCAAGGGGCAATAACGAATAAATTGAGGCTTTACAATTAAATTTATGCGAACTGTGAAAGCTGGTCCTCAGTTTCTAATTAATGTCTTTTATATCAGTCTATTATAATGCTATTAAAAATTCATTCATTGTTTTTGGATTATTTATACTCTTAAACATTATCGAAAAATTTTAATAGATGATAGATTAGATAACACAAAAGTGTTTTTAAGAAATTTTTCTTTACATAAAAATAATCTTTAAAGATCCAGAAGATTTACGATCGTCTTTAATTATTTCCTTAATTTTTTAAAAAGATTTTGTAATGTTTGTCGAAGCTTCTATTTTTTTAACACAAATCGAAGTTTAAACAATTTAAAAGTTAAGAGTCCAGAAGAACTGAATGGGGATTTTTCAAATTGCACATGTCTTGAGACTATTTTTAAGGCTTACGATTCTATAAGACAAGCTAAATTTTACATATCTTAATTTTTATTTAAAGAAAGAACGATGTGGATATGAACTTTAATCCAATTGATGATGAATTAACGATATTCGTCTAATAATGTGATGATTTTATATACGAATCACCGCAATCTGGCTGTCTTCTTAAGATACGTGAAAATAAGTGTCGTTATCTAAGTAATTTCATCTAAAACCCCTTTCGGAATTTTATATTTTTGAATAGTATTGCCTGCAAGCAATGGAATGATAGCAAGTTTTAGTAACGAGAAATTTACTTGAATTATGAAATTTAAAGAAGTTTTATGAAGTTATGTAATTTCATGTATATATATTGGTTGCATATGTTTATTGACACTCCCGTATTCAATTATCCAAAGCTCTCGTGTAAGTGGATCGCGAGCTTTAATTAAAACGAACGTAGTCCGACTCGAGTGGGCGTCATGCGCGACAGGCGTTGACACAGTGCTCATCCACGTACCAATCTATTGCGAATGAATGACATTTATTGGCGAGTCCATATCGAATGTTGTGATTTAATTTCACACCGGGTTCCACACTTAACGATAGAGTATTCCACTCTTAAAGCTCCGCTTTACCCAGGTACCAATATCCTCGGAAACTTTAGAGACGGGGATCTGGATTGTCTTTTGAACTAAGTCGCTGCAGATACCAAATCGTTTCGAACTCTTAAAATCCATATAGTACATATATCACGATAAATTTTTACTTTTAAAATACACTTTATTAACGATATGTAATCTTTGTTTACAATTAAAAGTATCTTTATAATTTTAGTTTAATGAAATATAAAACTAGGTTATAAAAAGTACAGGTATAACTGACATTTTCTTAATAGGTTAGTAGAGTAATAAATAAATAGTGGTAATAATTATTTACCCGTTTTTATCAATAAATTATTATATAATGTCGTTTAATAATCTGTCAATCGACGTGGAAGTAAAGTACAAGAGCTCCTTGCGGGTGTCGCGTGAAGTCAATTAACTCTATGCGGCAGTAAAGTGGGACTTTGTGGGATTCTTTGTAGCTTACCCATCCACGTGTTTGTTGGTTCTTTGTTGTAAGCTTTACTATGTGTGGTTAAGTTATATTAATTTGAACAGTATTTTAACATTTAGATTGTAATATTATGTCCTATCTGATCACCGATGATAAATGATTAGTAATTGAAACATACTTACTTATTACGACAGCGATAAGAAATTTGGAAAGTTTTTTTCCGTTAAATTCCGTAAATGATACACCTAATTATATACCAAAGGAATTATTAGATCTCAGGGTATCTTCTTCAGTATTTTATGTGTAGTTCCTAATAATTTTAATACGACTTTATTATTTTACAATTTATGTGCACCGTGATGTTTTGATCGGTAATGAGACCGAATTACACAGTAATTAAAAAAATATGGACAGTTGAGTCCATATTTTTTTAAGATATTATAAAAAACTAATTTCTTTATGCTATGTATAACTTTTTTTAATACTATGTATCTCTGTATTCATATTGTACTTGTTGTATCACTGTATTCACTTCCAAAAATTAATTTAACTTAAAATAAATTTGTTCGCTAAGAAATTGCTTAAAATCATTCAAACGTAATGTAATTTTCCAAACTTTTGAGCTCCTGTCGGAAAACTCTTCAGTTTAGGAGCAAAAATACAATGATGAAAGCTCGTAAACTTCGGATGAAACGTTATTTTACACCGTGAAAATGCAATTTTTCAACGCTTAATAATCTGCCTCAAACTTTCATTGACGCTCGCTGTAGCGGGTGTTAAGGAAAGCGCACCCACTCTCTCATTTATAAATCGTTTTTCTATTACAAAATTAGCCATCATTTAAACCATTTATACATAAATCGATAAAACTTTAACCCCGAAGTTAAATATTCTACTGTTTCTTTACCGTTCTTCAAAGAAACAATTAAGGAATAATTGTTTTTCAGAATTAAGAGAGTTGTTTAATATGCTCAAAACGGCATGATATCTATAATGTATCGACTCGGACTTAGATAATATTATAACATGAGAAACATTTACACTTTGGTAGTAGAGTATTCAAGAATGTCGTCGGTTATTTAATGTCCATTCAGCACATCAATATCTCATTTGCCGTGGACCGCAATCCTATCAAGGATTTTAATTATATAAATAGTTGAAAAAGGATTATCAGTGAGATAAATTTGTACTACTGATAATGTGTACTACTGACCTATGACTACTACTGCGCAATGGAGTAGTGAGTGGTTGTAATCTCTTCTTTCTGTTAATAATCTGACACAGCACAATCAGAGGAATAGAAGAGAGGAAAGGAAAGTAACACAAGAGTATAGAGAATAGGCTGCATCTATACTAGTTCGCTTTTTTTATAATACACCGCCAGAAAAAAATTGTAGCGGAGCCAAAGCACAGATTTCAGGGAATAACACATTATATTCTTTCGAATGGTTATTTGTTTAATCTCTTTAGCGTTATGAAATTTAAATCTTATGTCGTCATAGAAGATCGGGCCATACACCGTATCTGGATCGCGAAAGTATTCGAGAAGGTAAAAAAGGAACATGCAGAAAATAAATATTATTATATGTTATTATACATATTCTTATATGCTATGTAAAGCTTTATTAGAGATATTAAATTACGAGCACTCGTAAATGTATCAATTAAAAGGTTTATTGATTATTTATACTTGAATACATTGATACTCTCGTCACAACTTAACAGGTAACATCTTTATCGCTAATTAACTACGTTCGTCTTTGATCTCCACATTCATTACGATATCTTCTTAACGGAACGATTGGTAATAAACTAAAAATACTTAGGCACGTAATAAGTGATAAGTACGATAAGTTTTTTTAATAAAACCTGACCAAATTATTTTTATGCCCACAAGCGTTGTTTACTTATTTCGTAAGATGGAATTGTCTATCTACCAAGCCAGGTTGATTGGCAGATATTGTCTAAATTAAGCCTGCCTGTTGTTCACTTCAATTTCATCTATTTTCCTTAACGATTTTTTTTTTGTTATGATCAAATAATATTAAATACAATGGTCTCGACTTAAGACATCTATAAAAAACGGAAAAGAGTATCTTATTTTTTAAAACTATTATCTCTGGTACCAATATTTTTGTTCGCAAAAAGTGAGACATAATTTTAATTGTTATAATTAAAAACATTACTTTACATATCTTTCTTAATATATCGTATAGTCGCAACATTATTTGTTTAAATATGATAAATGAAAACAGCGAACGAACACGTTTAGAGTAGTGGGTGACATGAATTTATGTAAAAAAATTACCCAAAATTAATTGAAAATTTATGTAATTTCTTTCCCTCAAAGAACATGACTGAAAGACTGCCCTAATAATGTATAAAGATTTGCCATTATTGGATGACATTCAAATATTACTATGACATATTTATTTTTATCCTAAAACTTTTGACAAATTATCCAAATTTGTTTTGTGATTCTTCGACCACAACAACTGTGTTGCCAGACAAGAGTCTTATTTAGATTTATAACAAACGTTAAAAATCGTTTAACTTAATGTTTTAAAATATTTATTTGTTAATAATGTCCTTTCGAGGTCAGAATGAAAAAAGAGTAAAAACTTGTAAAACCGACTGTATTTGTAAGAAAAATTACAGAATATTGGAATATATTTTAGACAGTGGGTGGCGTAGGAACGGGCACAGGGTACAGCTAGTTAATAAAAACGAGCGTCTAATGTTATGGAAAAACAATTTAATAACGTCCCCCGTTCAATGTTATATGGAAAGAAGGATTTTGTTGTAGGTACGTCAAATATTTGATGTACAACAAAGGCAGGCGTCCTATATTGCCTCCAACATTAATCACTCTATTATTGTCTGATACCGCGATGCGCGATATTACCGCACGGACGTCCGCGCCGCTCCGCATATACTACGTATACATACACATTCTACCCCCTTCCCCGGAAGTGTTGCAATAACGATACATTTTTATATTCCGTAAATGAATACTGATTTTATAAAAATAGACATTAGGCGTAAGGCACCTCCTAAAGAAGTAGCAACCATACGTCAAAACAAAAATATTTAGCTTATTTACGCAATACTATCCGCTGTTCAACAGACCACAGTTTTTTTTTTTGTTTTAGTAATCGTTGATGAAAAAATAACCAAAAAATATGCTTTTTTTAACCGACTTTGTTATTCCAAACATTTTCGTATTAATGTATAAAGTTATGTGTTAACATTAGTAGAATGGAACGGGATTAGGAAACGGAAGGACGGACGGAAAGGGATGGATGTATGCGGATGAATGAGAGAGGTATTTCAGCAGTTTCATAGAAAAAAAAAGTCAGTGGGATTTTTTTGCAGATAAGAAAAAAGACGCTAAGTCTTAAAAATATTTTGTTTTTAAAAAAAATAAATGAGAATCATTATTTAAATGACGATTTTCATTTCGAAGTCTCCCATAGTTATAAATCTCATATTTTGCATTTACGGCTATTACAGTAACAAATAGCTAAAATGGTCCTACGAGAGATCGGTACACCTTCACATAACATAATGTGGAATTGAGGTTATGTTAGCCAATTAAAGAAGTAGTAACTAAAACAAGCGTTGGTAAATTAAATAAATAAATAAATAAGATAAACAAAGTTCCTTTGGAAAATATCAGAAACCCTGCTATGTCTGCTACTAAAAAATAAGGGCTTTGTAAATAGTGCTATTAATAATACTTGCTATTTCACGCTTCGACAAGAGTGCAATGTAAACATGGTTATCATCCCCTTGTAATGGACATGCAACATAACCCATTCAACAGGTGAACATGTTAATAATTCCATCGTAAATCGTTAATTTTATATAAAATAAATATAACATGGACAAAACAATATGATGCGTTGCGAGATTTCGGTCATGTTTTCACAAACAATTTAAAACAAATACTACGATTCGATCTAGAAGCGATATTTACCACCTCCGTCACATATAAGTAATAGAGCATAGTAAAACGGAGTCGTAAAAGGTATTTTATGAGCTTTTCGTACCATTTCATAAAACCGAAGAAACATGATTTGAATACAAATCAAGTTGTTGTGTTAGTACTTATATTGTATTTTGAGATATTGGCTATAAAACATTTAAAAGTAGCTTACTTCACAATCAGTTCATATGTAGTCTATAGACAGCAAAAATAGAAAAAAAGGGACTAAATTAAGTTATTAATAATTAATATATTTCTTAGTGTCTAAGTTTTCTTTATCTTTTATTAAATTTTTCATATATCTATTTCTTCCTTTTCTCCATAGTTGAGTATTCACATAACACCAGCCTACCCGTATTGACTAGTCTGATGGAAAAATGGCTCTGACGTTATTCTTGATGGAAGGTTTAGAGCAGTGATTCCCAAAGTAGTCCATATGGACCCCTGGAGGTCCATGAAATAAAAATGGGGGTCCACGATAGTGGATCTTTACACATACACTTATAGTACCTATTTATTTACATAATACTATCTTATTATATTAAAACATATAGAACTGACTGAACTAAGTTTAAACGAAGAACTTAAGGTTCAG
>DWHU01000428.1:0-19236 GCA_018247975.1 Parides photinus | reverse complement strand
AACTTTTAGTTAAACGTACTCAAATATTATTTATGCATATTTCAAGATTGTTTATTTAAAAAGTTTCCAGAAGTAGTTACTAATTAATTGTAAATACATTTTAATCAATCCAAACATATAGCTTAACTTTTTTACAATTAAAATTTGTTGAAACAAGAAAAACGTGCTTAGTTAATTTGAATGAAAAGTTAGTTACTACTTTAAAGTTGCGTTATTTGTCATCATAATTTTAAAGTAATAGTCATATGTTGCTGGGCTAGGCATCTTCTGAAAAGCCTTTAGACAGGTCAATCCTAAGCTGTCTATTAACTTCCATCAACAACACTATCTTGGGCCGTCTCATAGAGAGGTAGGAAAAGAAGATTTAGTGCTTCAATTAAATAAGTGTAAGTTGGCGGCAGTTAAATATCAAACTATAGAATAAAAACTAAGTGCTGGTTTTACATTGACTGGCACTTCTTATGACCTGTCCATTGATAGCTAAAACTTAAGATTATGATAAGTTTTTCTTTCTTTAGAAATTCCAAAATATAATGACCATACAAGTTTTATTTCACCAGAAATGGATAATTCGGATAACATTAGTCTTTCGAGTCATTATACCACTTTAATTTAAATTGTGCCTTATATCTATAAATGATTGCATGTCTTTTTGTAGTAGAATGGCATGCATATTTTAATGAGGTTTAGTTAAAACATTTTTACCCCTCCACATTATGCTTACACTGAGATAAATAATGAAGTGCCGATACGTCAGTAATTTCTTACTGTTCCTTTCGCGCTGAAATGTAGATCACCTTATTCTCTTTCCTAAAAATTCGTAATTTTTTTTTACATTTACATTTTGATTAAATGTATTATAGAAATATATTTCAATTAAATTAAAACTTTTGTACGTTTGTTTCAAGCGTTTGTGTGTACCAAAATTTATATCTGAAAATTGTATTAAAATAGAACAGGTCGTGTAAAATAAGATAATGAGTAATATTAGAAGAAATGTTTCGCCAGTATAATCTAAGGAAAGCTAATATATCATATCTATAACTTCAATGTTAATAAATTATATTATTTGCGACTTGATCCTGTACTGGCCCGTTCTGAATGCTCCAAGAAGAGGACAGATAAGGTTTTACGACTTCACAACGTCGTAACTGCTCGGCGAACTGAGAATATGCATTGCAAAGGTTTGTATAGAAAAGCAATTACGTATCTAGTTATATTAATTGAGTAGGAGTGATAAAATTTACTCTTTTATATATTTTTGGCTAATATTCTTAAAAAAAAATTAGCGCATTTTGAACTTCTGTTGTGATTTAATTGATTGTGCCTTTTTTCGACACCGACCTTAGATGAGTAATTGATTTTAGTTACATATGCTAAACTGTCTTTATTCTATCTTTCTGGCTAATAAATGATTGGAAACCTAACGGAATGAAACATATTAACTACAGATTTTAAACATTATTCAAATATAACTTAATTTTTATAGTTAAGTAGCTAGGATTTGTAAGATTTGATCTAAATATTTTATTGATGAGTTTTTAATTGTAAATAGCTTAAGAGTATATTTTGAGGAATAAATTATAGATCTACATATTACATTAAATAGTAAGTGTCCATTGATTGTGATGATGACATTGATTTTTTTTTGTTTTGTGTGAGATACCGAAGCTATATGAATTGTAGTGAAAGCAACTATTTAGGTTTTGCCAATATATATGTATGTAACTCTTCATTACCTCCCTTTGTCTTCCATTGTATTAATAAAGGTTTTTTCATGTTTTATATTACTTGTTTTTAATATTACCGTTTTATCTTTACATCAAAAATCTTATTAGGTATTTTGATGTAACAAATGTTATTTCGTAAATGTATGAATACTGAATATAAAATTGACGTAAGTAGACTGAAGTTGATTTGAGGCGCGTCTGCAAAATTCTATTATCTCCTGCCAGGTGTATGTAGAAAGAAGTAACGTTGAAACGTTTAGACAATTTACATTTAATATTTGACAAAATAAAATTATTTTAAATTTATGACATATGAAGAAAATTGGTAATGTCTCTCCTAAACAAATTTAGAGTTTCTTAAAAGATTTTATGAAACTCATATTCCTATATCGAATATTTTAAAGTAATTTTTTCGCATTGAAAGAAACATTTAAAAGGTTTAATAAAGGGTTTAAAATAGGTAAAACAGAGATTTAGTTTAATTGCTCTAATTCGTCAAGCGACGTTGGACTCGAATAAAACGATAATTATAGAAGAACCCTTAGTTATTCTTAACGAGTTGACGTAAAATTAATTCATTGGGTACGAACAGTAAACTTCGACTGTCATTATGTAAATTGAGATAGAATATTTTTTCGATTGCTGTAAAAAGGTTTATGGATATAGATAAAGAACTTCGCAAGTGGTTTAAAAGAACGAGTCATTCTTTTATCGATATCGAGAGAGTCATTCGTTGTCCTGCCCATTTCTCAATCTATTTGGGGTCGGCGCAGTATGTCAGTCTTCTCCATGCATTACTGTCAGACACTAACTCAAGATTTACCTTGATCCTTAAAGGCATTTTTGGCTCACATATTGTACTTGAGATCTGTCGCCATTTCATCCATCTTGAGTTGATTCTTTGCCCAATGCTTCGGTCAATTCTCCATCACTTTGCAAGAAGACATGTGAACCAAGGTAGCGGAAATCAGAGCAGAAATCGAGACAGGTATCGAAAGAGCATATTACTTTAATGATAGCCGGTCTTAGATAGAAGATGAATGAATAAAAAGTGTTAATTTTAAGGCTGTAATATTTTGCGGTGGATGTAAATAAACAGGTTTAAAGGTTAACGGTGCTCGGAGTGTCTGGGAGCCGGGCGAGGCGCGTGTTACTTGAAAGCTGTAATGGAATTCTCATGCTAGTCCCACTGACGGTTTGCGGCGTTAGTAATACATACTTTAAATTTTCGCCGGTAACATCTGCAAGTTTCGACAAAGTTTCAAAGAGTTTTAAAAGATTTAAACGGCGCTTATGATATTTTAAAAGTAAAGTTACACAGTTTTGTATATAACAAAACATTGTAAATACGACACAAATACGAAATAAACTGTTCGTATAGTAAATTTGTATAAACAAATTTTCTCGTCTTTTCATTGGCTTCATTTTCGGGCATTTTAAGAGTGCACCGACCCTCCTTAAGATGTTAGGAATTAATGTACCAAAACTCATACTTATGCTCATTCATCTATTCTTAAGATAGAAAGAATCTCTACTAAAGTATGTTATACTTAACACCGGGTAAGATTACATCATTGTATAAAGAACAGGACCGATCATGTGCGGAGTACTGCTGAAACTTCTGGGCAGGTATTGCCAAATATCAACCGTCTGCTTTAGACCCTGTAGAGTCGCGTCCGACTAAACTGTGACCACGAACTGATAAGTAACAAACTTGAGCCTGAGTCACAGACAAAAAGACTCTTAATGTTTTAACAATTGAATTTTGGAGAACAGGTTGATTTGATTCCGCCGTCGCGCTTCTAGTCTTTGTCGTACAGAAACGCCGCACGAATTTATTACTTCGTCATCGAAATCTTATGTATTAGGTCAAAGCCTTTCGCTTCTACTGTTCTAATGCGAACAGAGAAGGAATGGTACTGTCTGCCAGTGTCAGCGTTTCTGTCCAGATATGACATGCGAATCTTTAAGCAAAGAGTGAACAGGCTACTTCTGTATGCTTTACTATCAAAGACTATTACACCGCTTACTATCAGGCGATGTCGTAGTCAAGCGTTAGTCTATGTAATAAAAAATCATGACATATATCACCATGTCATACATTTTATTATAATTAATTAATAAATAACATTATTTATTGAGTTTGAGGTCTCCTGGAAGGCTTTGTAATGCCTAAAAGGAGACTCCAAAAACTGTTCATAGATTTATAATGTAAGATTTTGATTTTGATTTAAGAAGTTAGAATGGTGAATACCGAATTTATAAAATCGATTACGATTTAATAATAATTTATTATGAGTCCCCATAAATTTCAAATAAATTAAATAGTAAGTAAAGTACGTTAAAATATAAATCAAAATAATAGAAATAATCTATGTAGTCTCTAATTAGTTGCAAACGTACTGAATTGAATTGTGTAACATTGTCAATATTAAGACAATTTTGTTTATTAATCATGTGACAACTATTTTACATTATGAAACAGTATAAAGTATTAATAATATATTTAACTTTTGATTCATACAAAAATCGTATTTATTGTATACTATATTTATTCTTACCGATAATATAAATACAACTGTTCGTAAAGAATTTAAATGAAAGATGTAGTACATATTCGTACTTGTCCAAGGTTAGGTATTAATGACTTAAGTTAACTGATTTTTAATTGTGATTATAATACTAAAATCATCATTATTATCATCTCAGCCAATGTATGTCCTTTATTATATATATAGGTTTCTTCAAAACGTGATATCAAAGCGCTGTTGGTAAATTCGCAATTGTGTTTACTTCGTCGCAGTCTAAATACGGCTATTATTAAACAGCTATTAATATATTTACATAGAAAGTGTTTACCGTTGATTGGGTTCGTTTAATTTTTCGTTTGAAAGCGTCTGAATTTCATCGAACTGTTATAGCGAAACACTACGGTTAACCGTTGACTGCGGGAGTTTCACAATGCGGTGCTCGTTTTGTTGCTTCCTCTTATTTGTTTCAGGTTTTAATCACTCATTTATTGAAAAAGCTGCTGAATTGCATTCGGATTTTTTTTGGAAGTAATTACTTATTGTCTTCACACAATTAAGGGATTTCGTTACAGCCAAAAAATTCATGATGACCGTAAGTATTTTTCTTCATCTCTGATAGGTACAAATCATTTAATATTAACAACAATTATCCGCTATTCTACATAAATAAATAATACTGAAAGTGAAATCAATACTTTACGAGTACTTTGTAAGTGCAGACAAAAAAAAATAATTCATGAATAGTTCACATAAAACACTAAACGTTTCAATTCTTGTTACATATACCCAAAGAAAAATCTATTATTTACATGATTAATACGCCTCGCTGGTATTTAGTTTCGATCATATAATAAATCTCTGTTTTGATTTCTTTATCAACACAGTAATGATTTTATTATAGTTTAATATCTCCAAGAGTGAAAGTTTTCTATAGTTGTTTCAGTAAAATATTGCTCTTTTTTGGGATTTTTATGCAATCAATAAACGTAACGTTCATCAATAAGAGACATATTACTTAACATTTCATTAGTCAAATGAAAATGTTTAAATTCGTCCCCTTTGCATGTAGGGGAAGTACTTTTTTCAGAGGGGAATCCTGCATTGAATACTTTACCACTGCTGAATCACAGCAACATCGCTATTAGAATTGCAGAAATCTATCGCTTACTACTGGAATACGGAAAGTACTATGTATGTTTAGTTAAATGTAATTTTAAAATATCGTTCTAGTTTTATGAAACGTCGTAATTCATGTTAATGTTTAAGTAACAGTTTATTTTAGTCCACAAAGACAGGTACATAATTTGTTTTTTTTTTAGTCTCGTCTATTTTACATTTCTAATTATTGTGTAAGTCAATTTTTGTAATTATTGGAAAGGAGGCAATTTTAGACACCATCTAATTTAGTAGGTAGGTAGGTTTTCCCGGGATTCTAGGAATGTATTTAGTTACAACGATCTTTAAATGGGAACTGAAATGTTCTAAGTAAAATCAGTATACCATAGATTACTAACAGAAAATGCTGTAAAAAAAAAACCTTTGACAGATCGTAAACAGTACTAATGATTAACTAGTTATTAAACCAGGAGCTCTTGCTCTGGAACGGAGAAAGTACACAGATACGTGATCATAACGAAATTAGAAGAAAAAAGTTAAACCACTGATATTTTTAATGACCTCTAATAGTTAAAATATAAGCATAGTTAAATTTAGCTACATTTAACAATAGATAAGTTTTACAATAGCCGGCTCTGACTGTATTATTTAGATGAGTGGCCTCTTTAGCTATAGCCAAACTTTTCAAAAGGGTAACGGTATACGGTTACAAGAAAATGTATCGTATTTCTCCTAACTCAAGTTTAATGGCGAATAGCATTTTATTACCATTACTTAAATATAGAAATGAGGTATTACATTTACTTAAAAAAAGTGCAATGTTTATTTCCCTCTCAAATAAGGGATGAAATTTTGTACCACCCTCAGTCTGCCCGGGAATAATATGCCCAACGATGGTATAAATTAAACCATTAAATATATTCATTTTAAGTCTTTAAGCTAGTTTATAAATTCTTATTAATTAATACAGGAGTAGGACTATACGAAGAAATAAATACTAATACTACATGTAAGTTAATAGCAAAGAGAGAAAGATTTTAAAAATGCTGTAAATATAAATCAGTAAAAGTTGCGTTAAAAATTAACAAAGTGAATAGAATAAATATTCAAGAGAAAGTAGAATAAGGATAAATGTAAGACTGACTTTCAAGTCTGAGTATTCCATTAAAAACCTGTTAGCAAGACTCTGAAAGCATAATAAAATGTGATAAGTATAAGTTAAATCAACGGTCAAGTAATAATTAGCATATTTTAATATTTGTATATAATTAAAGTGTCAGATTTACGGGCAAAGAAGTGGAAACTTTGCAGTGAAAGCATGAACGGAGTCCGTGCAAATTTAAACGGACAGACAGAATGCCTGTGTGCTGCCCGAGCAAGAGAATTCCATTTACCTGCCCTTAACGTATACTTAGCTTTCTGTAAAATGAACAAATATATAGTTTTCGACTACTGTATAAAACTAGATGAGTACGCCATAACAGCTTACTTATCTAAAATAATTGCTACACAGAAAAGTCTCCGCTTTATTTTCCATTTCAAATATTTAGATTGCCTCATTCGATGCCTCTTCCATTACCATAAAAGTTTCCCATTGATATTGTTTGTTTTATCATCTCCATTCAGTACTATAACACATCGTAATTTCAATACTTATTTTCACGTCAGCGCTCTCTGGATACCTTTTAAACTAGAAAATGGATGGAACACTGAAGTTATAAAAAGAAATACGACATTTTCTCGTCTCTGTTTATTACTGTACATTAGTTATACTGCTTCCGTAGTGTCGTTTCGGCATGAAATGGGAACTAATGAGATTTTGATGTTTTTTTGACTGGGCTTTTATTTTTCTTGAGAACATAACGGTGCCACAGAACCTGGACAACGCTGTAGATGTCATTTCACAATTTCAAATAGTGGTCATTTATATATTTTAATTAAGAAATAATGCAAAGAATATATTAAAATGTAAAATTTTTAATATTGCGTTTAGATACAATTTTGTAATAATAAAACTCATCATTGCAATATTTAATGATAAATGACCTGTAAGGGTATGTCTCGGTCGTGTTATAAAAACTAAATACAATATTTAAATATCAGTTAACCACAATAAAATACTGTGAGTACGTCTTCGTGTAGTGTAAATTCATACATTCACTAAAAGCATTTCGTAGCAGGTACATTGACTCAAAGCAACTTTGGTGAAAAAAATTGTTTGTTATATTACGTACAATGGCTCGCGGTACAATATTCCTCAACGACAAAGAGCAAAATATACAAAATTCTGGGCGCGGACTATAATCCGTTAGTTTTCCGTGGAAAATATACGAAAAGGACCCTCTAGATTTACGCGCTACCCGCTGCACGGCGGGGATGAATTTATTTAGCGTCGACGAAATTAAACGCAGATATATTTGTGTTCTGCAAACAGTTGTTTAGCATTACGTCCAGATTTTATCTGCACACCGCAGACTCATTATATTACGGCAGAGTGGCTTTGAAATTACATGCAGCTTGTAAACACAGTCTTAGTTTGTTTAAATATTACTTTAACTGTTTATGTATAATCTATTTTAAAATTGACTTATCCATTACGCTCTTTCTCACCTCATTAGTCGTATAAGAAACATTGTTTATACATTTATTAATTAGCTTATTTCCGTTATGTTACATACTTTTTAATAACTTTATCGATATCAAAGAAATTAATTACTTATGTTTTTTAATAACATGTAACATAAGAAAATCGTTGGTGATAAGTATCGCAAACTAGAACAGTCTGACGTTAGTAAAGATTGTCGCTTCCATGACTAAGCCATAAACCCTGAGAAAAAAAAATACAAATTCTTTGATTTAATGTTTGTGAATTATTTGTATAATGATAAGATTTTACTTTTTTTTATTAATTCGACCAAGTGATAAACGACGAAACGAAGCAACGAGACTTTAGTTATGATAATATACACAGTACCTACAACTACAACCCTTTAAATCAGAACTCATACAATGTCAAAAAATATCATGGAATTTGTTGTCTATTGTAAGGTTTGAGCGAAATGTAATGCTATATGAAAAAGCTATTATATTTACAATGGATTGAAATTGATTTCAAATAAATTGACGTTGAGATTGTTCGATCAGAATATTCCGGCTCTAGTCTGTTGTGTCGGCAAATTTACGTATAAAATTATTAATGTATGTATTTATAGTATGAAAGTTAATAAATTTGTCTACTAATGCTAGTCACGTATAAAAACATTTATTCTTTTAAACGTTACACATTCATCCTCTTGCAAGTCAGTGACCGTCTGTCTGCTGGCAACGGTGCCCTCGGTGCGTGCGATTCCACGTTGCATTAAACATGAGATTAATGTAACTTATCCTTAAATATAACTGTGTTATTTAAAGGTAACTAAATATCTTATATATCATCTACGATAATATTAATATCATTCTTCCCATTACTCTTAAAAGAAAACCTTTTTAACAATAATAAAAACACATTGTAGGAATGTTAAAAAAATAACTCATTTGCTTGTTTGAATATGTAATTTTTTCATTAAAAAAGACTAGACAATATATTAAGTTCTTGCTTCCATCACATTACAAATTATTTTCTTATTAATAACTTCAGTCTCTATAATAAACGATTACTAATAATTGAAACTTAATAATGTCGTTAAATGCATCGCAACATCACAGCCGAAGCAACTACTTAATAAAATCCGTCATCGAAGTAACATTTCAAAGGCGGCAACAGTGCCCAATTGCTCTTCTATGTTAGTTCTACTTGTTCCATGTTTCTCTTCTTTATTCTTCTCTCTTGTAACCATATAAGTATCATGTCTGGTATCCACATAAATAAGAATAATACTAATAGAAGATTTTGCATGGTTATGCACACAATGTAGCTCCCTGTGTAATCTCTTATCCATCCGAGGAAATATCCCGCGGGTGGAACTATCAAGCCCATACTTAACATTCCAAGTCCAACAGCAGCCGGTACTTGCTCCAGTTTACAATTTTCGGAAATTGCAATGTTTCTAGACACAATTACTGTACTTCTACCGAAACCATACAGACATGACATGAAAATCAAGATTG
Organism: Parides photinus; assembly: GCA_018247975.1. NCBI lineage: Eukaryota > Metazoa > Arthropoda > Insecta > Lepidoptera > Papilionidae > Parides > Parides photinus. The sequence continues at coordinate 9,752 of DWHU01000428.1, read as the reverse complement.
CTGTTTCAGTTTGATACGCCAGTACTGTAAAGTGAAAATTGGTGATTGTATTTGCGATAAGCAACATGTTTAAATTAAAAATGTCGACTATTTCATTTAATGAAAGTTATTATTGTGTTATCTAATTGCATTAGAATGTATAAAATATTCTACATTCATGAAACTTAGGCACGTTTTCGATTTAATTAAAAATAATTTTTATTATTGAGAGACGCTTAGAGGTCAAGGTGATTAACAATTATTAACTGTTTTAATTACGAGTAATCATATTATTAAAGTATTTCTCGTTTTTGGATTCCACATACCTTGTCTAACAACTATGAGCCAAATGCTCGTCATAATCAGCATCAATCTCGCTTTAATTTTGTACTTGTCTTGGAATGTAGGCAATGTTAACCTCCCAACGATGTCTGCAATTGCTACTGCAGACATGCAATATGCAGTTTGTTGTTTATCCATAGAAGCAACTTTCTGTAATACATTAAAAATTTCTGTAATACATTATAAACAATAACATAAAACTTTACGTACTCATAATTTATTTGAATAAATGCATATTTTTTTTTCATTTACTTACTTAGACGCATATATATAATAAAACTACCTTATAGTATAACTGACCGATTAGCTCAGTTGGTATTATACCTGCCTACTGAGTAAGAGGTCGTGGGTTCATTTCCCGCCACGAACAAATATTTGTTCCGAGTCTAGGTGTTTCCTATGTGTTCGCGCTCCGATATTGCCAGCGCTTGGGCAGCAGTGACATAAGCTCACTAGCTGGACCAATGGGCGTCAAGCGCGGCTAACGCCCTCTGGCGGAGAGGGACTAGTAGTGTTGCGACAACGAAAACAATGAGGAGTGGCGCGAGCTCCGTGGTTGTTATTAAAATTTAGAAAAGGTTTATAAAAAAGGGGCAAGTACCGTAACACCGTGCGCATATTAAATTAAGTGAGATAATTGCCTGAAGAACTGAAAATCCATCAATATTCGGAGAAACCCTGCCAGACTACCCTTAAAAGGACGTTCCTGATTAAGGTAAGTGGGTTTATTGTTACTGTTCCCGGGTGTTGGAGTATTGGAGTTTCAGGACAAACTATATGCGGAGACGTTCTCCGATCCACGCCATAGAAAACCAGACCCATACAGTCCACAGGTGTTCGTAACACCATCCTTGCTTCCATATGTATGATATGTATATATTTACAAAAAAAATGTGTACACAAACGAGTATACTTTGCTTACTTTGGGACTAGACAGTGTTGTGTGAATTGTTCAAACATATGTATTATAAATAGTAACTAAATTTAAGTAGATCGAATATGTAAAAGAGTACAAGTACTTACTTGTAAAAAGAAAGGATAAATCAAGCTAAAGTTTTGAATTGACGTCACCGTTAAAGCAGTACCAATGATGACGTTCAAAAACCGCGGACTCAACAGCAAGGACATGTCGAACAAGTCATATATTTTTCGCAATAAACTTCTGTGTCTTTTAAATTCGGTAGGGGTATTATCATCTGAAAAAAAATATTGTATTTGAAGAACCAACACAGCAACTATATTTTTAAACATTAGGAGGAACAAGTAAAAGTTTAATTTTTAAGTGTAATTTCACACGACACATGCGTCTACATGAAAAACAATCTGTACTTTATGTTAACATGGTAATTGTCTGCCATTTTTATATAATTAAATATATTCATATCATTATTTCCAATTACCCAAAAAATGTAATACAATATATAGCTATTCTACCGTTAAACTCTTTCGCCATTTTCGTGTTCTCTTGTAAGCTTGTATTATATTTCAATCCGTTTTCTTGGTGAACGCTTGGCTTTTTACCATTACTATATATCTGTTCTCCGTTTATTTTGAGGTCTTTATCAATTACAATACTTTTATGTTTATCTTCTAATAGATGAACTTTTTCATCAATGATAATGTCTTCTTCAACCTCTTTCATATGCCACTCGACTGGTTGAATTAATAAAGTTCCACCAATCTGCAAGAAACATGATTCAAGAATAGTTTATGTTTATTTTATATTATACTAGCGGACTCGACGAATTTTGTTTTGCCTAACAGTTAATAAATGGGCAGATTTACGATTTTAAATTTATTATCGTTACAATAAAATACAGAATTTTATTAAATTTGAACGCAAATAGAAGTAAAATTTTGTACTTGTTATCCTATTCCCGACGAAGAAAAATCCAAAAACACAAATAAAAAATCGGTTTAGCCGTTTTCGAGCTATAAAAGTTGTAACTAACACGACTTTCTTTTATGTACATAGATTAAACGTCAATATATTTAACCCAGCACCATCTATTGAATACGGACTCAATCTGGTTAACAAATATCGACTTCTGTTGATACCGTTTGGGAGTAATAAATAAATGTGACTATCAAACATTAAATAAATAATTATTGCGTCTAGAAATTTAAATATAAGTTATCCTATCCTTCAAGTTGTATCAAACTGCACGCGGGGTGCAAAAATAATTAAAATCGGTGTAGTAGTGTAGGAGTCCATCGCGGACAAACACTGTGACACATAATTTATATAAATTAAGATTACATTGTAATAGTCAAATTACTTACTCCGTGTAAACTTAAGGAGCCTAATAACATGCAAGCTCCTCGGAATCCGTAGTTCTCTAAGAGGTATCTGACGACATGGGGCATAAGGGTTTGTCCAAGTCCGGTTCCAGCATTAGCTAAACCTACAGCCCTTCCCTTCTTCAGTTTAAAATAACTGTTGATTGCAACGAAGGAAGAATTTTGTATAAAACCTAGTCCTAAACCTGTAATGAAAATGGTTGATGATTCTATCATAAATTCCAGAGATGGTTAATAAGTTACTTATTTGAACTTATCTTACCTAATAAAATACCGTAAGTAATTACTAAATGCCATATGTTAGTTGAAAATCCGCTTAGGAATATACCCAAAGTACAACTGCATGCTCCCAGTACAGCTACAAATCTAGTCGAGGTTAATTTTACTATTACTCCCGCAACGGGACCTCCAAAATTTGTAACAAATAACATAGTGCTTAGTACCACAGCAGCGCCTTTCGTATTGTGACCCATCGTCTCCAAGGCATCTCCATATAACAAACTAAATAGAGATAACATGGATTGATTAAAAAGCTGTAAAATAAAGTCCCGTTTGGTTATTATCGAACAACACAATGATTATAAATGTATATTTGAATTAACATTTAAGTCTAGGTAATATTTCAAGATACTATTTAATGAAAGTTTAACATACGTTTGTTAGAGCAGTTCCAGCAATAACCATCCAACCCCATCCTCCATCGGGTGGGACTAGTTTTGTCTTTTTCACCACCCGAGGACCGACCGCCAATGAGTTTCTGTTTGACATTTTGATTATACGCTACGTTTTTATTCTACAAAACAGCATGTTATTTTATCAGAAATAAGATACAAGAAATATTCGTGTTTGTATTCTCACTATTTGATTTTGATATGCCTGAAACAAATAAATAATTTTCAGACATGGCTGGTGAAGTCTACTGAATTGACCATATTAGCTATATTTCTTTTAAAATGCATACGATAACAAGAACAAATAATCAGAAATATCGTTTTTAAACATAAAGAGTTAATAAATACTATTTAAACAGGGTGTAGATCTTCGTCTTCAAATACCATGTAGACTCTTGAGCGTTTACTCCTTCAGCCAAAAGACATAATTTTAAATTTTAATAGCTTATTGAATCATTTCAATGAGCCAATATTTTATGTATCAAAACAATGAAATCATTATTATAGTGTGTCAAAAATGTTATGACATTCTCCATTGACCAGAATATAAATTTTAAAGGTGATCCAAAACATAATACATATAATTCATTCAACCACTGTTTTAATATCATAATAAAAACATATTTACGCTGTCAGCACTAAAGTGAAAAAACATTTGATATTTTTATCGTATGACTCAAGCCTGTTTATTATTTCAATGGAGAACGTAAACAAATATATCGCTGCGAATGTTTTTCTTGATACGTTTGACATAATTTTGAAATCGAGTATTATTGATAATAAAACAATTATTTTGATAGCGCGCCTCCGAGAGGGCACGGTGACTCTCCGATAGTGTGTTATAGATCCTTATTTTATAAAATAGCATTATAACTGCTAAGTTTATTATGAAATACTTTGTATTTTGCTAGTTATTGTAAAACGGCTTATGATACATACGTAGTACACAAACAAATTCGATAATGTGTCACAACTCCATTATATATTGTTTGCCTATATCTCAAATTATTTGGGGGCGGCGCAGTACTTGCTCTCCATGCATTCCTATCAGACATTAACTAATCGTTCACCCTCTTACATTGCATATCATCTCATACACAATCCAACCATCGTTTCTGCTTTCTCTATCTCTCTCATCAAAACACTACCTCTAAAATCTTGTTTAAAGAAATTCTCATATAAAAATCAAATCTAAAAATAAAATATACGCTCTTAATGCTTCTGCCATAATGATCATATGAATTGCAGCACAAAGACATTTTTAATAAGTTTACTATAACAATGTTCTTTTTGAAAATAAAATTTATTTTCGTTATCCGTGAAGAATGGACTTTATAATGAGAAAGACAAAAAATAACAATCGTGTAGTAAAAGCAATATGTTATTGGATTAGTTTTGTAAATTTACTCCACTTTTTGATTTTAGTATCATAGTCCGAAACATTAAAGTAAAAATTTTAAAGAATCAACATAAATGTGAAAAAGATGAAATGTAGTAACACAAGCACATCATCAACGAGGTATGTTGGGGTTTTCTTAGTATAATGCGATGACAATCGGTAAATAAATGCTTAGTTATAAGTTAAATAGAAATAATGTCAGAAGTAATGTAAATTAGACGCGAACACAAGTATTTAGGAGAAGAATAATATAACCCGGAATAATAACCAGAGAAATCCTACACAAAAAAATCAGAACTCAATAAATTTTCCAAACGTGTAGCGATATTGTATACATTGGATGTCATCAATTATCATATAAAAACATGACGTACTGTTATTTTGTATGTACAGTCGTATAATTACGATAAGTCCTTGGTTACATGCACAACGGTACAAAGATCATTCATTCGCACTAGATGGTTGCCATTACGCTAACAAACGCTATGTGCTAATGATTACATATTTTATGCAACTTTAGAGTTACTACTTGTTATTTTGTTACATTAAGCATTACTGTAGTATCTTAAAAAGTAAAATTTTAATATGACTTTTTATTTTGACTGGAGCGATATGTTTACCTGATAGTACGCTTGTAGGTGACACTTGTTAGGATGCTATACATAATGTGCTTGTTACTTTCAGAGAAAATGGTATCTTTTCCTTGGTAGTTTTTACCATCAACGCCTTTAAAATCGGAACAAAGTATTTACACAATACTGTTTTACAACAGAAAGAGGAACTATGGTGAAACCTGAATGGTTTCTGGGAACAGGAACTTTTTTTTCGTGTCAGGGGAAATCTTCAGAAGATATCATGCTTCTGGAAGGTAGTCAGGGTTATGAAGGATAGAAATCCAACATTTATTGGATAGATATTTTGTGGATAGAAATCTATTAACACAATTCTGTGGACATCTTTAGAGCTTTTCAGGAGCCTCGGGATCTGCCACGGAAGTCACCAGTGCCTCCTTGAATTATGTCTAAGATCGTCTTTTAGTTTGATGAACAAATACAAAACCACTTTGTATTTGTCGTTCATTCCAGGCTTATTCAATGAGCAATGAAGGCCACTACCTTCATACCTTCAAAGTCTTAAGGTCTTGGTTCAATTCTTACTAGTCCGTGAGTAACGGCGCTGACCAACAGGTACCTAACACTAAATATACATATGAAATCTGAGTTTAAAAAAAAAACATTCTCGTTTTATCTAACCGATGAAGGAAAATTACATTTAGTACATTTGTAATAATATTTGAAGATTTCCACAAAATAAAGCGTAAGCGTAAGCGTAAATAATATTTGTAAATTTAATATAAATTCGAAGTATTGTCGTCACTAAATTATAATTATAATAAGGGACCTAAGTTTGTGTGTATCTCTAACGTTTTCAAGAGTTTATAGTTAAAGGCCATTATTATGTCAAAGAAGGCACAATCGAGCGTATACTTAATTATAACAAAAATCTTCTAAATAGATTTCTATATATAGAAAACAGTTACACAATTTAATGCGTGAACATTTCAAAAGGTTAATAATGTTTCAGATCGCTTTGATCTATATTAATTACTTATCCCTACGTACTTGTTTGACTATTAATTAATTGTATTTATAATGAGCATGTCTGTGTATTCGACAACAGTTCATATAAATTTTAAACTAACCTCAATTAAATTTAATTGTGTCAACCCTGTTACTGTTCGTTGTAATTATTGTTGTATTTATAGATATAGAATATAATATGAGAAAAACTTTTGTTATGCGATTTCATAGTTTATAGCCTAAACATAAACAATCCATTTAATGTTCCCACTGCAGGGCCTTCTCTTATAATGAGAGAGTTGTGACCTTTATCGATCACGCTGGCTAAGTGCGGGTTGGCGGATGTCACATATTCACAAAAGCTTTCTAGGAACATATCGGTTTCCTCACGATGTTTTACTTCACTCAACGTCAGCGATATAATATTTTTACATTTTAGATAGTAACAAGAATTATCCACATTTATCACTAAGAACTAAATATTATCTTTGTTCACTATCAGTGTTTACATAAAGTTAACATACTTAAAGCTAATCTTAATCTACCTGTTAGTGGTGTTACGAATATTCGCACCAATTCAATGTTCACTTTTGCGCTCGCTGTAGTTGACGTTTATCTAGTTTATACAATTATTTCTACCGTTACAATGGTTTTTAGTATTAAAACAGGTCAAACACTGTACTGTCAGTACTTATTTATTTCATTAGTTAAAGAAAACCTTTATTATTTCCCAAACTCAAACACTTGCTGAAGAGGTATCAAGTGGAAATTTATCCACACGAGTGTCTCTAAAAACATTTCAGATGATTTTCTTCCCCTCAAAATAGAGACAGGCGTTTTTTCGATGTTAATAAATTGTTAATAATACACACTTTATTCATATGTACTACATTAAATAATCAAAATTTAATAAAGACAAACATAAACAGCATATTAAGAGCAATATAATAATTTACTAAATTATAGCTTAATTTATCGCATTTAAATCTTGCTTGTGTTGTATAATCGATATTTCTTGTTACGATTAATGTAAAAAAGCCTATTTTTTTAAAAGCAATGGTTAGTTTAAATCGAGAACTTTTTTATTTCAAGATAATCTGGTTGATTTCAATATGGTCCTCAGAAAAAGATGAAGATCATGAAAACTATGCGCATTGGCCAATGTTGAAGATAAAATATGTCTTATTATTAATATATGTTTCATATTAACATTATTATGGTTTTGTAAATATTTCAAATAGTTTTTATTGATTAATATGCAATTTATTAACGCTTTATGATATTATAAAGGTTGCATCATCACTACATAGTGCCGAACTGGGAATGACCGATTAAAATTCATTTGAAATCTTTATCAATTACAACTTTGATAAAATTTTTGGATATGTTATAATAATATTAAATATGCTTAGATATTGTCAAAAAGGAACAGCATTGAAGCGACGTTTGAAATTTAAGTTAAATTTGGTTTAAGAAATACATTACGTTTAGATAGATAGTATTAGTATAGTGTTATTAGATCTTACCTATGGATATAAATCAGTATTGTGCTATTAGGCCAATGACTTGCGATTTACTTGATAGCAAGCGCGTCCCGTTTTTTTTCTCGTTCTCGTATATTATTGAGTCATCGGCCTGTAATCTTCGAGAGGTATGGACGACCGCCCCACTCCGCTACGCACCAGTCAATGACAACTAACACTGTATCGAAATCATCGAATAAATTTGATAACATTGTGTAATTTTTTACGTCACTATCGTCCAGGGAAAGACTTACTTTCTAAACACTCAAATATTATTAATTTATACAAATAAATCAAATATTAATATATACATTACTTTCACTAATTAGTACATGTATATGCTCTCAAGTGTCAATATAAGGACATAGGTCGAGATAAAGGTGGTTCTAGTGATAACTTTCACTAATATTTGTATAACATTTCTATGATATTATGTAAGACAGATATGATACGTTAGATTTCGAATTCTTTCACAAAGTATCTGCAAGTGGGAACAGTGGAGCCGAGCTCAATAACTTGACGGAATGCGTTACACGTTGTTAGGTGTGCATTGTATCTCACCGTTGTTAGCATTGACCACATATTGACGTTCAATCAAAGTTCCCCGTGTATTGTGTACGGTATTCGCATTCACAGCAGTGACGTAATCGATGTTTTGGAGAACGATTTCATAACAATTCACATAATTAAGATACCTTTCACTTCAGTGCAATTTTTATCCTTATTAGTATAACTTATTAAACTCTCTGGAAGCGGTAGTACAAGAGCCGGTCGTATGCTATTCATCTTCAATAGACACGGGTCTAACCCCATGTGACCTTGATGTGATGATAAAAACTTAGTAAAGAATCTTTTGACTGATCCTTTAGCTCTGTTGGTAGTGTACCTGCATACGGAGTAAGAGGCCGTGGGTTCGATTTCCGTCACGAACAATATTTGTTCTGAGTCTAGGTGTTTTCTATCTATGATATAAATATATTTACAAAAAAAATGTATTTAAGTAATCTATCAGCTATCTAGTACCAATAACAAGCGAGTATACTCTGCTTTCTTTGTGGACTAGACAGTGTTGTGTGAATTGTCCAAACGTATTTATTTATTTAAAGTCTAAAATGTTCGAAGAACAACAACTTTCATGGATACGTGACAGCTACCAACACTTGTCAGTAATAATAAATAGCATTGACTTTCTAGTCACATGAAAAGTTGTTTATTATTACCATATATTATAACTTACCTGAATTTAAATATTAAAGAAATTAAGTAATTTCATTCATTACTAAAACTATTTATAGCTTATTCTAAAATACATCTATTTTAATCTTCTTTCATGTATGCACAAGGTAAAACGACTTGTATTGTACATAATTACTATTACATAGTTTTAAAAGTTTTTTAACTACGAACTTATTAAATATCAATCGACAAATACATATTTATTCCTATGTTATTAATATAAAAAGTACATAGTAAAGTATAAATAGAAAACGTACTCATATACATAGGTCATACACTGTAGTTGAATTTAACCTCGACATAATCCATTTCTCTTTAACGTTAGATGAAAGGACTCCTGACGTGGAAACTTGAAGTTCGTCGCTATTAACTTTTTCTATATTAAACGTGGAAAAATCTCTTTAAGTTAGTGAGATACGTTAATAAAAACTACTAATATACGAATAAAAAAACTCGTAGCGATGAATCCTTATCAGAAAACAAACCGTAATTGCGTTAGGATATTTATCAAATGCCCTTAACCTAATTTATTCAGTAAAAAGGTTTTACTACACAATTTGATCTTTTTCATCAGTTATCAACATAATCGTTACTAAAAAATATGAGGCTGTCGCGAAATCTGTTATAAAATTTAATAAAACAGATTATTAATAATTATATTATCTGTAACATACTCGTGTACTGGCTAATGTAACATTTATCAAATAGATTATCATAAAAC
>DWHU01000427.1:0-19260 GCA_018247975.1 Parides photinus | reverse complement strand
TACTTAACATTATAGTTCTGTATGCGTATCGAGCTTATTGATAACTGGTAGCTCGACATTGACCCAAATATTTAAAGTTTAGGAACGATTTTAACTAATATATTATTATTTAAAAAAACTATTAAATTTATAAGAGAAATAGGACCAAGTCCACATATTTAAATAAATCCAATAAATATTGTAATATTAAGGTGTGCTAACAATTTTGTTATAATGAATTAGAGTTAGTGTAAATAGCACTCAGGGTTTGATTATAGTGAAAATCGAAAAGTAAGCAGAACTTCTACTACTTAAACTAAATCTAAAGTTATTTATCTAATGGTAATGATATTAGATCTTCTTGTTTCTAATTAAAAGAAATGTCATAGATCATGGGACATATTATGATTATTAGAATATCGATCTTTAATAATGTGGATACTTCACAATCAGTATCGGGTTCAATCCCCACTGAGCTTGAGCTTTCGGAGAAGGAAACATTATAAGAAAACCGACACGGTCCAAAAGCAACAGCTTTTGTGAATATGTGACATCCGCCAATACGCACTTATCCAGCGTGGTAGATGAAGGGTCACAGCTCTCTCATTCTGATAGGAGATTCCCGAGCTTCAGTACTGGGAACATTATATGTTTATTATGAATTGCTGCAGTCATCGACGAATTTCGGGCTACTTGTCACAAATTTATTCGTAGTTTATAAGATATAGATATCAACATATAATATAGATGCCAAGATATGTAGAGTATCTTACCGTTTGCAGGTGGGGCTGATGGTGCATAGGAAAGTGCGACCGCTGCTCCCTGCGCGACAACGTCCTGCGCACACGCGACTCTTTTGAAGCGTACCCGCCGTAATCTGGTGTAAAATTTCATTATTAATCATTAATTTTTAACGATAAATACTAGTTAAATTAACAGTTCCGATACAATAGCAACATTACATTTAATTATTATTTCAAGTTGTATAATTAAACTTCAATTATGAGGTGAGTTGACAGGTATTAATTGTAACATTGCTACCGCCTACTACTCCATATTAAGGTGTAAGATAAAAGAATAAAAATAGTACATTTCACTAAATTAGTGGGTGGGCTATACTTTTTTCCGTTACCTGTATAACATACTAAAAGTTATTATTCCTTATAAGAACTACTCTAATTTAAGTAACCTGTGTATGTGTGTTTTTAAGAAAATATCTTTAATAAATTTGATACATTTGATTATACAAATATGACCGGGATATTGAACCCTTATAAGTATTCAGAGATAAACGTTATAATAAAAATGGATTGTTAGTAGGTACCTACATTGATATATTTGTATCGCCATGAAAATTGACGTACTCGTACTGCTAAAGCAATTGACACGTTGTAACGCCATCTACTGGTAACTTAATAAAATAAATGAGTTTCCTTCGTTTTCCTTTAAAATACATAGATTTGATAACGAATGATTGAACGTTATATAACTTGATTTTTTTTAATTATAATGACGACATATTCGTTTAAGTTCAGCAATAATCCCCAAAAAAGGCAGTTGGTATTTTTTACACGAAAGCATCTCTAGAAAATACTGAAAATACTTTCGGCTGAAAATACTGAAAATTATAAATAATAGTCTTGTTAGCAACAAATGTTAAAAAATAAAATTCTTTTTCAGATTTTGGATATCTTACTTTTCGTGTTTTAAATCGTTTAAGCTACGTGTATAAAACTGGTTAATAACCTTTAAAATACTTAACACTTAAATATAACGTTGACATCTCCAAAAGATTTAACGATGTAAATTGAAATACAAATCGCTTAATGTCGCGCTCGAGTTAAATTGCGTGTTAAAGGATCTTATCTCCATATTCATTCATTACGCAGTTTATCCCACTTTGCGTCGTTTGACTTTTTAACTTTTATTTCATTCATCGCAACTTTTTCGATCGTATAACAGTTTGTAATTTTGTTTAAAATAACCTACGACAAAGCAATACAACTAAGCAATCATGAGAAGTATAATAATTTTATGTAATGATCCTCAATGATTTTTTCTCAAAATTTTGTCTAAAAGCATCTTTTAAATAATTTACTACAAACATATTAAATATGGGATCTCAATGTTACAACTTTAAAATTTTTTTAAAGTCTTTATTTGCTAAATATTTTTATTATAAATTGTTGTAATAATATTAATTTGCCTTTTTATAATTTATATACAGATACGCCGTATTTCTTTTTGTACATGGATTTATTATTAGTATTTATTGTTGTAATGAGAAATATATTATAAACCGAAATTGTATTTATGAACTCGTCCAATATTTAAATTCGGAGCGAAAATTTACGGAAAAGTGTACCGTACTAAGGGCACCTATAAAGGCGTTGCATGCGTAGGTGCATGTTTATACTCAAAAATTTTAAGTATGTTCATGTACATGTGCATAGTAAAAGTAGAAGTAGAAGTAGCGAAGGCGTCGCTGCCTGTTCTACGTACTGCGCGAAGTTGGAAGCGAGAGGCAACACGGGCGTTAGTACCCCGGTCAATATGTAGAGTGGCGGCACGGGTTGTGCGCTGTGTGGGCAATCAATCGCATCCGTAGAGGGGCGGGGGGGACCACCTGTAGAGTCAACCTCCTCACTCCTCCACCTCTCCACCGGCCTCCCCACCCCTCCCGACGTCCTCCGACTTCGACACGTGACGTAGACGCGGAGAAATCCGCCCAAACGTAAACATTAATTCTTGCTTCATACTTCATTGTTCAGAATGTCGCCGCGCCACGCGTTCAAATTCCGATCTGACTAGTATTGGTAAACAAACACCGCAAGCCGCTTGGATACATTGTAAGCGAATCGCAATGTTACTGTAAACATCTTTATAATTCAATTATCCTACAACTAAAAATTATTCAAGCCAAACCCGAACATTCTTGATGACTTTTGCATTAATGTTAAACGCAATAAAAATTTAAATTTTATTGTAACGGCATTGTACCGAACGGTCGCATATTATATTACATACATGCATACACATAACATGCACTACAAAAAAATCTTTTTTTTTTCAGCCCGCTATATGTTCTCATTGCAGGGAGTCGGGGCCTTCTCTCATAATGAGAGAGCATTTGGCCTTAATCCACCATGCTAGCCAAGTGCGAGTTGGCGGATAAAGCCAGTGATATTTAAATTCTTGAAGCGCACACAACTTAGAAGTCATCGATGCCGGAAGCCCAGGTCCCAAACCACTTCGCTATCACGGCTTTTTTAGAAATCACGGATTTACAACATATCTATTAAAACAAATTAATGATTTTAAAGTTTTAATAATGATGAGTTTTTTTTTATTATTCAACTTGGTGACGAAACGAGCAGGACGTTCATCTGATGGTAAAAGATACGCCTGCCCATAACAATGTAGCACTAGTTAGGATGGTATACGCAGTACCACATCTTACTAGTACTATTAAAACATTAGTTGTTGTCTAATTAGTCTAGTAATTTAACTAGTTACAACACATTTCAAGCGGGAACACAGCATAAAGCTGCTTAAATATACGTTTACTTCCAAAATGTTTACGTATTTGTTATAAATAAGCATACAAAAAAATTGTCCACATAATTATAAAAAGTAAATGTAATTCCTATGTTCCATATTAGAAGTAAACCATGATTATTGAACGAAAAAAAAGAAACCTTTAACAGAACCCTTATAAACTTTGGATGAAATTTCTCCGAGCAAACTTTTGAATGAAACGTTTTGAACTTTATAAAACTTTTTATAATTACTGATTGTACCGTGAGTACGTCTTATTCCTTTTCCTTACAGAGTTATTTTTAGTTTTTAATGCAATCATATTGAAATTCTACGTAGGATTAATTAGAATTTAAATAAAAAATAAATATCGTTAACTTGAATCAGAGAGAAGATTGTTGGCAGGAGAATAAATACAAACCCATCGGCATAGCATGTTCATTATGAGACGTGTGCATCGCGGGGTAGTCATAGCGGTAGTAGCGAGCGTAGGGGTCGTGCGCGTGCGGCGCATAGTAGGAGTGCGCGTAGGGCGCGTAGGGCAGCGCGTAGCCGTAGCCGTCCCAACCGGCGCCCGCGTACTGCCCGTGCGCTTGGCGGAACTCGCCGTAGTTGCAGCAGTCCATGGCTGTGCGCCTACGCAGCCGGCAGCGCGCTCGCCGCCCGCGCCGCCGGCCGTACTCGCCAATGCACGATCATCCGCATCACTTCTACTCGCACACTTTACTTTGATTCTACTACAAAAATTAGCCCCATAATAATACCGCTGAACGAATTATCATAATAAAATAATAACGACGAACATAACGGTGACGACAATTTAAAAGTGTTCGAAGTTCGAGCGGAGTTACGCGGCGGGAAACGGCGCGACTGCGACGTTGGTTAGCGAAAAGAGGTCGTTCGAGTTTGCCGGCGACTGCGAGAGATTTGGGCGAGGAGGTGGCGGGGTGGCGAGGCGGCGGGGCGGCAGTGCGGCGGGGAGAGGTAAGCGCTCGCCGGCGCTCGGCGCAGCGCGGCGCGGCGCTCGGCGGACGCCGACTGAAGGCGCCGCGGAATCGATACGCCGACGCGTGCCCGCGCCCGCACCGCCCGCGCCCGCACTACCTGCCCGCCCGCCCACCCGTCCGCCCGCGCCCGTATTGCGCGCGAACTTTGTCTTCCCCAACGGAATTTTATATTTAGAACCATGGTGAAACAATTGATCAATACTTTGCACTATTAATTAGTACACACTTTCGCTAGCATTGTGCCGGAACAGAATCTCGATGAAACGATTTTTTGCTTAAAACTGTTTAATCAAATTTTCTTGATGACGGTGTACAAGTTAAAAAGTAAATTAAAAGTAAAAAAAGTACAATGCATGTTTGCTGAAATATTATTTCACGTGTTATAGAATTTAAAAAACTGATTTTTTAATAAAGTACTAAAATGTTTTAGACCCAAAAATATTGTATATACAATGAATCTCTGTTGTGAAAAACTAAGTTTATTTCATAGGTGTTAATTTCACTTGTTGCTTTAAATTTAGGTTTTTTATAATCTGGTAAAACTTAAAAAGTTTTATCGAGTTGCGCGTCGGTGTTAGTGACCCATATCGTCGATAGTCATGCGGCGCTTCACGCACCCGCCCTGCGTCCTTCGCTCCGTTAGACCTCTGTAGTCTCACTTTTATTTACCCTCTAATATAATACAATTTGACACTTTATCTTTATTCTTTTTTATTTATTTATTAATTAAAAAACTTTACATACGTAGTGTATAAGGCGGACTTAATGCCATTAGAATTATCCTCCAGTCTACCTTGGAAGTTTAAATATATTGTTTTGACTAAACAGTTACCAGAAAATAAACTATCAGGATTCATATACATAAAACATTATTTACAAGTTCGCTTTTTTCATTTGTTACATATGCGAGTAAAAAACTATATAAAACTATTTGAATTTTTTAATAATTTAGTATAATCACTTTTAAATAATGTCTTATGATCATTCTATCATTTATCATTTTACATACGGTTTCATAGTCATTTTAATTTCTCATAAAAAATATTTAAAATTATAATCCAAATTTTTTAAAAGTACAAAATCTCCAATATGATCTTCGAGAATAAATTATCAATTTTAGAAAGCAATAAGCCTTGTTAATAATAATAACTATATAATTTTCACCCGCTCAGCTGATGAAAATGCATAACACGTCTTATTCACCGTATATATTGTTTTTCTAGTAGGTGAGCCCCTGTGATTTAATTTTTATTTCATTAGCCAAAAAAAACGACAAAATTATTCATAAAAACGATAAAAACAAACTAAGAAGCGCTTTAACAGGTACAGACAAATTTTAAAACAAAATTTTTCAATCTGTCACTAGGGATATCATCACTTTGACTTCAATTAAATTATTCTTTATTATACCTGTAAAAAAAATCAACACAAATTGTGTATAGCTAAGAACATTGATGTTGTCGTCGGTTAAAGTGTATAAAAAATCAAAATAATAAAACTCATTTATTCAAAATAGCGATGAGCGACGTTCTTAGTATCAACGACATTATTTGCTATAAACTTGTCGCTACAGGTATTGAATCACGAATAGAGAATTTTTCTTTATAACTGTGTTGAGTATGTACCACTAGCATGAAAAAATATTTATGTAAGGTGTCATTTATGTATATTTATCATGTACACGTATTAATGCTGTACGTATTTGGTACAGGTGTTTTTATTCAATAAAAACATTGTGTATATACCAAGCCTTTACAGAATTAGGAAGTGACGGCCAGTTTAATAATGTTCATTTGTTTAAACTTTATAAGATTGAAAAGAATATTATAATTGTTTTAACTTGAGATCATTGACAAAATTTTAAAATAAGCACATAATTCAAAAAAGTTCGTAGACTATGTTTTTATTAGTCTTTACATGCTTAACTTCAAAATGAAATAATTCATAACGAAAGTTGTAACAAAAGATAATACCTTGAGAATAGCAAGTTACAAAGCGAATTGCATTATAACCTCAAAATAAGTAGATTAACCAAGATGCGTGTTCATAGCAACAATTAATCAATAATGAACGCTATTGATTCTTGTTTGTACCGCAATTCGCAAACTTCAAGTAATATTCACTTAAGTATGATTAATAATCTTGCTACTATTTACTTTAATATGTGATACATTCTAGTATTTAACAATAACGTTATTACTCACGTTTATTTCAAATTGATTCCAAATTAAATAATTATTACATACGAAAGACACATTTGGCGAACACTTGTTAAAATTATTCTTTTCACGGTCAAACAAATTTAAATCGATTTGGCGCCAAAGTTTTACCCGTCTGATGCAAGAGGCGGCAACATCTCTCGCTCTTGCTTTTATCCGCGAATTTTAAAATTTTGACTCTTTTACGTTAATTAAAAATCAAACTTTAACAACGTCAATTATTATAATGTAATAATTATGTCGAATGTAAAGGAACCTAGTAGGAAATAATTATGTTCATAAATTTATATAAACTTTAAAAAGTAATATAAAATTTGTTAAACTTGATATGCTTTGGTATACCTAAAATATATAATTATCTGTAATATACTGTTTATCAATTAAAGTGTTAATTGTATGATAGTTATTAGGAAATTTATAACCGTGTAAACATTTATTATGTTTATACTTGTGTAGTTAATAATTAAAGTATAATTAACCTCAGAAGTTTTCCGTTATGTTGTAATGTTAGTTGTAGAGTGAACAGAGAAGCCAAGCGCGGGTTATCATGCAGATTGCGGCGAATCAATAGGGGCGCTCGGCCACTGACGGCGGATGACGATCAATAGCGTCCCAGTGGAGCTGTCTCCGCATTAAGGGGCTTCCTCGAACGCCTTTACATATATCATACAGACTATCTACACTTCGTACGTCACTTTACGTGGCAAGTATGTCGCGATGCACTCGACTTCTTGCAGTGTGCGTAAATAAGAATAATAGTTACAATACTTAATTGTTTGCGTCGTTATTTTACAATTTGAAACTTGTGAATGCGTGAATGGAAAACTATATGTAACAATAACACATAATTACCTAATACTACTTTTCTTATTCAGTTACAAGTTATTAAGAACATTTTCAATCATTGAAAACCTATATGGTGTAATGTTTATTGTTCATTTAAATCTTATAGAAATGAACTAAGTTTCTTCATTTACAACAGCTACGAATTAAATATTTTATGATTCTTTAATAAATAAGATGTAATTATGATTACAATCTATTACGTATCTCATCTCAGTCATTTGCGTACTACACGAATGAGTAGTTCTACAATGAAAAGCAATTGCAACCGTACTTATGACGGTTAGTTTAAAAATTAGACCTTTCTTTTGACCATGGCTATGTCTTATTTTCAATCTCTGACAAATTAATCTTTTCAATGATACTTAATCAATTATTAACTTATTTCTCGACAAACTTCTCCGATGTATAATTTTCAATGTTTTGTTACTAGTTATACATTTATTCATAACCTATACCTAAAGTCAAAATTACATAGTTACGTTAAGTAAAATTTTAGTCCAATGGTTTTTTAATTGAATCCAATAAAAAAGTTATATTTAATACTTAGCCATTTTGACTTGCTTAATTATAATTAAATATTTTACTTGGACTAAAATAATAGATTAAGCACGATTGAACTTCCCTGTTTAACCAGAGGCTTCCTTGGTGGGAAAATTTACTTTCTATTCTTGCAATTACTAATTTATGTGATTCTGTAAACTCTAAAATGTAGCTACGCCTTATTTGCTCTTCCATTAAATTAGTCAAAGCATTTTATACTTATTAATTATTAATTTATCTCTAATTGAAACACTATTACATTAGTAGAATTATAATAGTTTGTTTTTCTTAAAAATATACTTTAAGTTATTTTTTAAAAGGCTAGAGCGTGTCTCCTTGATTGCAAGCAGTTGTATTAATAACCGAAATAGAAGTTTTATAGATCCGGTACTTCTTTTAATATTTCACTCTGGCTAGATATGCGTAATTATTCTAAAATTACTATCAGTTTACAATAAACGTTTTATTCCTTGATGGTTATAGGAACTTCTTGAAAAAACAATGACTAATTAACTTTTGGTTTACGTCAATAGTAACAACATTCAGTTAGTGATGGCCGTAATAAACATACCTCATTAACTATACGTCGTACATGTAGTATAAATTAACTTCTTATAAATTAATTAACGGATGACAAAACAGGTAGTCTCATTTTCCAAAGACCATATAGGACGATCATCACTTGCTTCTTGTACCGAGCATGATTTGGAAAACATTATTGCAGTCCTATTTTGAGGTCACTGCTAATGAAATTATTGCGGTAATGAGACGTGTCTAATCTGTCAAGGCAACAAGAGCGATGTGACTTCATACTAACCAGAGCCTTGCCGTCCATAAGAGATATGACTAGCACTTCTCCGAGGGCACACCTGTATATCTCCGTGATTCTTACAATATAAAATAAAAAGAATGATAGTACTAATACGTATCGACACCGACAAACATTAAATTAATTCAATCTAGAGTAACAAAACTTGTCGATTTTTTTTTAAAGCGCGTGTAACTCGTTATATTACTCGACGATAATGACTGTTATTTAATATCCTCCCGTCTATTCTTAGATCAGACAATTGCGGAAGCTTATTTACGTCGTAAAAGAATAAAAAAACAAATGTAAGGAAGCATAATCTTTTTATTTATAACATACAATATAAATCTCGTAAAATTCTGAATAAACCATTCAACAATATCTAAATCTTCTCTTTTCAATTACCTATAAATAATTATTATAAAAATAACTTTAAACAGATAATTGTATACGACTTAAATAATTCTTATGTCTAGTCATAATAATTTACGACTTCACTAATGGCATTTAACATTCTTAGAGTTAATTGTCTTAAATAAATATTGTATAGATATACATCTTTTAAAGATAATTCAACGAAAACATAAAATAAAACGAAAGACTAATATAATTTAATATTCATTAAACTATAAATTTATTAAAACTAACAAAATTTAATAAAAAGTTTTTGAAAGCAACTATGGTAAAATCTTTTTTGGCACGAATGATGATTGATATTGTTTTCTTCTCCAAACCAACCTCATGTTGTAAAATTTGCGGTCATATTAAATTTGCTGTATTCCACTGACAAGATAATCCAGCCAATATCCTAAAGGAACAGATCACACCAACTTCGACCTGTTACTTAAAACCATGTGCAATTGTGGTCAAGTGTTAACCCATTGTAAATAAAAACAATGTATAATTTAAATCATAAATAATATCATTTATCTATAGGCGAATCACAAATTAATGCTATAACACGAACTTTTATACTAACTCATAGTACGTACACTTTTCTGAATTACTTATAATGAACACTTAACTATAAAAATAAAATAATTATTGTTAATACCAGGTTCCAACAATTTTTAATACACTGGGAACAATTACAAATCATCATCACCAGCTTTTGTTATTCGACAGCAGGAGATGGCGTGCTCTAATGCCTTCCATCACCAATTTTACCTCATCTTCTTGCACCTCAATTGTACAAACTATTAAATTATAATTATCACATTTCTTCTCTGAAATAAATCTACAACAAAAACATTGGTAGTAATGTCCTATATCAATGAAAAATATTATTAAAACAAACCAAAGAAGCTAGATGCAATTGACATGTTTTTTCATTAGTTAACCTTAAAACCTGAGGAACATATCACAAAACAAGAATGCAATAATTAGGCATTTTATTATTTTGTGATACAATAACAACCAACAAAACTCAATACCTGTTATACAGTAAAATATCATAACCAATAGCTGGAAAATGCCAACAAAAAAGGTTAAAAGAAAAAAAATATATGCAGATTTAAATCAAAATACTAAACGTTAATCAATGATGATTATTATCTACTTCATCCTTCCTAGAAACATGCTTGTTATAAAAATAGCATTTAAGAAGTAAGTAAAATCTTTGTATAATTTTTTTTCAAACAACAATTTTACTATTATTTAAATACTGCTAAGTTTAGCCAAAAAAAAAAGGTTGTAATGGTAAATTATAACATTTGAATCTTATCCCAATAGTAAAAAAATTACATGTAATACAAAAAAATATCAACATTAAGATTTTTATAAAAAAAATAGTGCACCATTTTTATAAAATTTATAAAAACACTTGATAATGAACAGATACATGAGAGACACTATACAAAATTATTCGAAAATACTTTCATATTTATTATAGAATCGGTACAAGTCAGTTTTTACAATAATACTATATGATTACATTGAAAAAAAGGAACCTTTCATAAGAAACTCTTCCAGATATTAATAACATTTTATAAGATTTTTTTAATTATAGGCTCTATTAAAAATTCCTGGCACGTTATTATTTTGCAGTTACAATAAGTGATGTTGTAAGAATAATACCAAAAAGTTATTACTGTGTGTATTGACCAGCCTGAAACATTTTTAATTAGCACCAATATTTCTTACAAATGCACCTGATGTAAACAAGCAACTTATTTACATTAAATTGTTTCCAAAAATTTATTATACCAATAAAGTATAAATTACAGAAGTCAATTTTATATTGGTTAGAATTTTCTCTCAATGTTACAATATTAACTATCATACTTGGCTATGAAAGGCACAAACAGTTTTCACATCACATTCAATAAAAAAATTTCAATGAAGCTAATAAATGATAATACCAAAAAGACCTATACATAATATTTTACATTAGTTTCTTTGTCCATGGCTGGTCCACATGTGTTCTTTAAATGTTTCTCTCATAGTAAATGATCGTGGGCATAGATAGCAACATAACCTGTTAGTTAAATCTGAATGCATTAAACGCACATGATATTTAAGTGCTGACTGGTTGGAATATTTCATGCCGCAATGGGGACAATCTCCGCATATAGCTGCATGATTTGATGTTGAAGCTATTGCTGCACCTAAAATCGGACCACTTGACATCCCTGCCAGTAAAAGTAATGCTTGTGATTGCTCTTGAGTAAATGAATTTTCTGTGTCAGTACCAACTTGATGTTCTGATAGTAGCACTTCTGGTTCATATTCAATATCAGTATGTGGTGAATGCTTTTCTGTTTTCATAAAAAAATCATCTGTTGAAGAACCTTTTACAGGACTCTTGCTGATAATATTAGCAAAGGAATTTGTATCTGTGTTTACTTCTTTTGCCCGTGTATTAAGCATATCCATGGCAGATGGTACTTTTTTCACAGGTACATTATTAATTATTTCACCTTTAGATGGATTAATACCTGAAAATTTTTCATAAACAGTAAATTAAAAAGTTTATATAATGTTGTCTTCATCCAATAATTTTTTTAGAAATACCTGAGAGTAAAGATCTGGCAAGCATACTGTTTTCATAATCAGGAAGACTATCATCATTTTCAGAGTTTATGGTTGGCAGACCCGAATTTGAATTACTATCATCAATCAATTCAGTTTTAACAGAAACAGGAACTTCATCTTGAATAATACCCTATTGAAAACAGAAAAATACTTAAATGTTTTTGAAAACTAGAAATTATTTTGTCTCAAAAGTTATTTCATCGCAATTTAAATACCAAAAGAGTATTTACAAGTTTACACAAGTGAAAGAAATTTTCAACAGCAATGTTTTTTGATAACATCGCAAAAAATATATAATATACTCCTTAATGTATTTTCTAAGTAAAATACTCATTATGTTTAGGCCTAAACCAGGGTGTTTACCACAAATGTTCTGGCTCTCATTTGATGACAGCTACAAGTATAACACACTGTTATTATATAGTAGTAAACTTAAATATAAGGATTTGCAATAATTCCACTACTATCCAGCTCCGCAATTTAACATGAGGTCAACAGTAAACCACACTTTTTTTATTTTTGAAATGCCAAAAAAAATTATGTAGCATTTTAAAAATCTAATAAGTTGTAAAAACTACTTTTCGCAATTAAAACTCTGTATAATACATTGCACAGACTTAAGTTTAATTTACTTATAAATAATTGACTTAACACAACAAATCCTACCGGTGTAGTGGCGGAGCTTTTACCATTCGCTGTAACTGTTTGTTTGTCAACTTTACCATCATTTTGCTTGTCCACATGATTTTCTGATAAGAATACTGGATTATCAACTTTAATTGAAAGTGGATCATTGTTACTATTGCAAACATCACATGGTTCACGAACTCTACTTTTTTTATGTGTTTCGACATTTACAATTTCATTTGGTTTATCTGAAGTGCTGCTTCGCCTTTTTTTTAATGCAGGAACTTTAGTTTCCTTTTGTGCACCACCAAAATTGGATTTTGATGATATTGTTAATTGGGTATATAATTTAGTAGTGTTTTTGGGAGAAGTAAAGTTTTCATTCTACAAAATTAATAATAATTAAATAAACTAATTAAAGATGAGCTGTTACTGCATTTATTTGGATAATGATATCCTCTCGTTTTCCTGTGAAAAGAAGATAATTAGCGGCGTAGGGCCGGGAGTTACAGCACAACAAATTAAATAAATGAATATAACTTAAGAATATAACTAAGAAGTATGGTAAATCCAACAAAATATACTTAACTTACTGTTTAACACTAATGTAACTAATAATTACAAAATATGTTGGATAATAAAAAATAGATATGACAGAAACATAATTTGAATGATCTAATATAGTAACACAGCTGTAACTACACCTTACAAAATACATTCAGTTCTTTGAAGGCTAAATAAATTAAGACTTGTTTTAAAAAAACTATAATGGAGAAGCATACCTGATGTGTTACCCCTGTCAACCCCTTAACTTGTAATAGAGCTGCAGTGTGCAGAAAAGATGATAATTTACTTTCTTCAATAAAGACCTCTCCTTGATACATATAAGACAGTAAGCTAACTATATCATCAGATGAGACATCTTTTAGGATAATTACAGGATGTTGACAGGGGTTTTCCTGAGAACATAAAATAAGGTTATATTGTTTGTTTGTAAATAACAATGTTCATAAAACATTAAAAATAAGTACAGGGACATGAATATTGTAATTGTCCCGAGTCATTCACCTTGAACACATTCCTAAAGTACGGGCTGCACGCAGAGAGTATCACTTTATGGGCCTTGATATTTCTACCTTCACAAGTAAGCGTGACATCGACCAAGTCTTCTGAACACTTTAAAGAATCTAAAGCACTTACAATATTTGTTTGGAAATTATTCCAACGTAAACAAAATTGATCCGCCATCACTACGTTTTCCCTTGAAATCTCTAAAAAAGTTACATTATTTGTCAGTGTATAAATACTTAAAAAAGCATAGTTGCAACAGTAGTACATAATAAAACTCACATACCGGTTTTATGTCACACATAACTTTAATAACAAGCATTAGTTTTTAATATTCAGTAATAACAAAAATGTCTTTAATTAATAACAAAATTCGCTGCGAATAAAAATAAAGTGCATGACCTCCAATGACACAGTCTTCTTTCACTTTTCTTTACTCCATCCATAGATAATAACAGAACGCACTAGATGTCTAAAGATGAATGCACTTTGCAAAATTCCAAGGATACGATTGGATACTTCATTACAGATATAAATAATTTTACCGTGTCTAAATACTATCATTTAAATCATTCTTTACTTTCTGCCATTTATGTTAATTGTCTTTATTATCTTAACCCATTTGTAAAACATTTAGGTAATTGAATGCGTTCTTGTTAAAAAGAACTTCATAAAATGTTAGGACAAACCCTCATTTATTTGTATTAGGCCGCGGATTCCCGATTTAGAGCCCAGCATGCGACGATCTGTACCAGTCGAATAAATGATTATTTAATTGTCACTTTCACAATTAGGTTATTCGTAAAATAATATTGTAGATAGAGTTATTTTTTGGGTAAGTAAATACTACGAAGTATAAATATATAAAATAGAACGAAAAATAAAAAGTTGTGTCTAAAAAACGTTATATTATTAATACGACGCTATGGAGCAAAATCCAATGTGATTTTTGATAAAGTTCTGCTTACCGTACTCGATAAAAATATATTTATAAATAGAACATATCTTCACAAGGTTTATTAAAATTTTTGAACTTATGCTCTGAATATTCGCAACTTAAATCTCGCGGGCTTTTATGAAGTTTGTTGTAGGCTTATGTACTACATCGCAGTTTTTAAATTAATTACTGTGTACTGTTTTGTATCGTTGCAACCATAAAAACTTTATGAAAGGAAACATTCTCATATCGATTTCTAACTAATATTTTTTATGAATAACGTGTCCCTTGTTACTTATTGCGTATAGTGTGTTTATGAAGGCAAGTCATCAAGGTAACTAAGTGCAGGTATTACAGATCTGTAATTAATCTGAATCTAATAATTTGTCTATGCTTTTTCGTTACTCTGTGAAATCGTTATTTTGCATTTCAGTTTCAAGTTGTTACCGGTGGTTCGTTTAAGTACTATAATAATTGTTTTATTTATAGGGTTTAATATTAATTCTAGCCTTTGAAATATCAGAAGCAGTGAATAAATAAGTTACATTTTTCTCATAATAAATACATTTCAACCATGTCGAACGATCCAGAAAGGTTTGATTCGATGCTCTTAGCAATGGCACAACAACATGAAGGTGGAGTAAAAGATGTAAGGAATTAAAATTTTATTCTCACTAGACAGATATTTCTCGCAATTGGAACTAACTACCAAATGTTACTAATTTAACAAACGTTGCTTTAAAATGTACTAGCGCTTTCTAGCACGTTCTTTATATTCAAAGGTTATAAATAATAGCGATTACATTACGATTTATTTAAGTGTAAAAGTTAGAAATTATATACGTTGTTTTCATCAAGTCATATTTAAAAAGATTTTTATTCTACTAGCAGTAAACATTTTGCTTCTCACCATGCGGTGATTCGTTTGTATCGAGCATTAGTCGAAGATAATTTGTAAGTACATAGTAGTAATTTATGTTTTATTTCCATTACAGCTCCTGGATACAATTGTTGGATTTTTAGCTCGCAAAACGGATTTCTTCACAGGAGGCAAAGAAGGCGAATGGGAAAAGGTATGACACAAAACAAAATTTTTTATAAAGTCTTGTACGTTTTATGGCAAGCTGAATAAAAATACACTCTTGATTTTATTATTCTTATTTTCAATGTGGATTACTCAAATACTGATGTATTGAAGTAGTTTTAGAGAGTAAAAATCTCATATACTCACTAGTGGTAGGTCTTGCGAAACTGTCCAGGCAGATTGATACCTTTTCAGGCCCTCTATCTGCCACCAAACAGTAGTGTGCAAATATTACTGTGTACCAGTTAGAAGGATGTAGCTAGTAAAATTACAGGAGTAACAAAACATAACATCTTACGTCTCAAGGCGATGAGCGCAGTGTAGTGCTGTTGATGCCATATTAACTTGTGCTACATTGTTGTAAGCAGGCACATCACTTACCAGCAGGTGAATGTCCCGCTTGCCTCATCGATATGTTGAATAAAACAAAGATTCACCTGTGTTCCCAAAGAAACAGTGTCTTTCGAATATTTGTGCCCTGACTAAAAATAAAGATGACTTGTAGTTAGAGAATTTAAAATTTAATTACTGCCATGCTCATTGCAATAAATGTCATGTGGGTTCAAACTTATGCTCACATATAATGAATAAATTGCATGCACAAGAATTTTACAAATAATCATAAACTAAATTTGATCACTAGATGTTAACAGTAGGGATTTTCATAACAATCATAAGATTTATTGTTTGTTAACACTTACAGATAGTAAAAGACATCTTTTATATTCATTCGAAAAAATCTCGAGATGAAGCAGATAGAATTAGGAAAGAAAAAGAAGAGGCTGAAAAGAAGTTAAAGGATATACAACAAAGAAAAGAACAGGAAAGGCAGGCACGTGACTTTGAACCAGCTACTGTAACTGAAATAACAGAACAGGAGGCTTCTCAAATGAAAGAAGACATTGAAAGAGATAAAAATACAAGTAAGTTACTCTTGCAATATAAAAAGAACTATTCTTGCTCTCAATCAAATAAGAAAATGTACACTTTATAATATCAATTTCTGTTGGTATTAATAAAATGGAGGTATGGGTGCCAAATGAACAAGGTAAACACTGGAATTATACATAAAAACTGTCAATTTCTTTATAATATACATACATACTTATATTAAATAAATACCTGTATTAAAAAAAACCCAGTGATAGCAAATATTAGTTTAAAATGCTTTTTGGATATTGATGGTAATTTTCTATATCTCATTAATAGCTATGATACATTTTTAAAGTATTTCAAGAAATTGTCAAACATTGTATATTTACCAATAAATAAATACCAATGTATATCTATTTTATTATCGAAGACAAATTAAATGTGATTAAACAGGGTTTTATTATGTTAATTTTATCTCAACCCTATTTTTTGACATTGCAGCTATCTTATGAGAGTTTCATCAAATCAAATCTAACTCTTTAGATATAGGATAGATAGATAATTTTTTTCACAAATTAAATAACAAAGTAGATACATTAATATATGGTAGACGCTTCAAAATAATTTGTGAACATTTATAGAACTAACATGTTATTATATCTTATAGCTAAAATATTACTTTTATTATTCATTTTAGTGTCAGAAGGTGGTGATGGAGAAGGACCCAGCAGTGAGAAGGAAAATGATAATGCAGATGAAGAGGATGACCCTAAAGAAAAGGGAAAACTTAAACCAAATGCAGGAAATGGATGTGACCTTGAGAATTACAGGTGGACACAAACATTAGAGGAAGTAGAGGCAAGTTTAAATTTTAGTTAATTTAACCTTAGAGTTTTTTTGGCTGTAATATGTTAAAAGTTACTGTCATTACAGCATTGGCTAATACAATATTTTTATAACAGCAGATTTTTAGTATTAGATAGGCAGTGGACAGTCTAAATACTTTCATAGTTATTGGATAGTTTCATCATTAAGGATGAAGCTAAAGGATGTATATTAAGTTACATTTTTGTATGTTACTTTGTAAAAAAAAGTATTTAAATCTTATAGGCCCATAACACTATATATCACCTGTAAAGCATAACAGATGCCTACTCACCACTTGACTCTTGAATTTACATAGTTTTACCTATATGTGAAGCTGTGATAGACGAGTGGTTTGGGACCTAGGCCTCCGACTCGGAGGTCGCGGGATCGAATCCGGCGCGCACTGATCACTTTTCTGAGTTATGTGCTGCGCTTTAAGAAATTAAATATCACAGACTTTATCCGCCAACCCGCACTTTGCCGGTGTGGTGGATTATGGCCAAAACTCTCTACATTAGGAGAGAAGGCCCCCGAGTCCCAACAGTGGAAACATTTAGTGGGTTGTAAAAAAATATTTATAGTTTATCAATGAAAATCCTTGTGTGGACATTGTCATGTACATTACACCATATGCCCTCACCTCTTTCTATCATCATCACATTTTTACACTGGTCATCTACTACTACTGCAGTATATATGTAAAGTGCGATAAGGCAATATTATTTATAGGTAATGTTTACTTTTAAATTTATCATTACAATATATTATATGGAATGTAAATTGAGTAAGTAAAACAAAGAATCTTTTGTAATGTATTTCAGTTATACCTGTCCTAACATTTGATTACAAAGACAATTAAATTTAAAACACAGGGGTATATAGCCAAACATTTTATTTTCAATTTTAATATTTTAATCATACAAGAAATATTGAAAGATCACAGATACTAAATTAAACATTCCATTTCCTATGTATATTAGGGAATGGATTTAGATATTTGTCTATGGAGATTTACATTTTTGAGCACTAAAATAAATAATGTATTATCCTATATTGGTCTAACATTAATTGAATAATTATTGCACTTAGTAATAACTACATCTAAATAATTAGCTACATATGTACAAGCATTTTGGTAAATATTTTTTATAGCTTACAAAACACAATACGGTATTACTATAAAACAATTTATTACTTTTTTTTTTTTAATTACTTGTTTCTGAGTTTGTTAACAGGTTACACTCCCAATAAACCCATATATTTCTAAAAAGCTTAAGAATATTTGTAAACGCCTGTTTCCTTACGCATTCTCACTGAAACAAAAATATTTTTATTATGATCAACTTAATGGAAAATGTAGGATAAAAACAGTTAAAACTTGAATAACTGCTTGATTTAATTTATAAATAAGTTACTATAATTACATATTATTGCTATATTTTCGGGAATTAAACATTTCAGCTTGCTTAATGATATTTGTGGTTATAATAAGTATGACATTTAAAAAAAAATATTAGTTTTAATTAATTATCATTATCAGGCGATAGAAACAAGCAATACAAGGCTGACTGAAAAGCTGGTCTGAATTCAGATTTTGCAATTTTTTTTTTCAACAGTCCACTGAATGTTCCCACTGTTGGGACACGGGGCCATCTCTCATAATGAAGAGAGTTTTTGGCCATAATCCACCATGCTGGCCAAGTGCGGGTTGGCGGATAAAGCCATTGATATTTAATTTCTTAATGAAATGTTGCAATAGTTACTATTAATTATTACTTAACATTAATATAGCGCAAATTGGTTACTGACATCCAGTTTTTCACAAGCATGTTTGT
>DWHU01000426.1:0-19296 GCA_018247975.1 Parides photinus | reverse complement strand
TAACCTCGACCTTAATATCTATTTATGGAATGATCAATTTCATGGAAAGGAAAGTGGTACTCTAGTGGTGGTAAGTCGTAGGTCCCTGTTGCCAAAGACAATCTAGGTAGGTACCACCACAGCTTCTATTTTTTCCGACGAACAGTAGTGTGCAAACATTACTTCAAGTTTAATGGCTTGCAGCAAGTGAAATTACTGGGGTAACGAGATTTAACATCCTATCCCATTTCATTAATGGCGAGTACGACAAATTCCTTCTTTTGGTAACAGTGGAATTTTGTAGTTAGCAATAATAAGTTAGTTACAGTTTGATGGTTTTGATTAGTATTTAACAGATATGAAATATTTTTCCAGCACTCGCGCCACTGGTCCTCCGCGGCGCGTGTCCTCAGTGTACGCCGCAAGAGACGAAACAAATTCAACGCACGTTGTCATACGTGCAAAGGAACTTCCCGCAACAGTGGGCCAAGATCGTGCGCCAATACTCAGGCTGAACAGTATTATTAAGTTGAGAAGAGAAAAGTATGGCCAAGGCTGAATGAAATTTTGTTTACGCTTTTAATTTTATAATGTTCATTCAGTTGTTAAGAAATACATTACCAGAATATTAAATGTTTTGTATCACTTGGTCCTTTATAAAAGTATGCAATTATAGTAACAAAATTTGTATAGAAACTGGAATAAATAGAATATGTATTAATGTAAACTGTTACTTAATTAATAAAATGTCTATTTAATATTTGATTTACAACCCATTATTAAATAAAATAACATCTGTTACTGGCGTTTTCGTATAGTTTTTGATGTTGAAGGACGTAATTCAGAGTATCAGCTAAAGGTGTTTTCCATAGATATATAAGTAATTTACTTTAAAAGTCGAAAAAATTTGTGGCACATTTGATTATTATTACAAAAAAGTTTTGTGAAATATAAAAGTTATGGTAAAATTATTAATGCTTCTATATTTTAACTTCTCTTTTTTAACGGACTTAAAAGACCATAATATATCATCATATTGTCTCATATTTTTAAGTTAAACGTCAGAGACGATTCTGTAAACATCAGATTCTATGTTTAATTTCAAATTGGTCACATAATAAACCCATCTACTTAGCCAATAACTTTTCTAATGTTTTTGAAAGATTTCCGCTAATATCCTAATACGTTTCCTATATCTGAATATTGCAGCAAGATAAGATTGTAAATAATCTATTAGAATGTTTTAGAAAACATTGTTTTTACAAATAAACATAGAAAATAAATAAATAAATAGCTGATCAAAACTTATACAACAATTAAAAAAGTAATATTCATGATACCCGTGGTCATCTTCAATCTATGAATATACACATGATAGTTTTATAGCCCATGATATGTACCTGATTTTTCGTAAAACTATAAAATAGTTAATTACTGGTTCATTCACTTCACTTTAACTTGAATGTTACTTAGAATCAAATTTTTTAAACAATTTTAAGAAAAGATTATAATTATTTCCTGCTCGCTTATAAACATTAAATCGGAATTTTTACTTAATTAAAAAGAGATAAATGTTAGTGATAAAATAAAATATTTATTTAATAGTTAAATTAAATATTAATTTGTCAGAACAAATTTAATGTATGTGATTTGAACTTATGAAAAGAACAAGTAATGGATGTTATACATAGACACTGAATTAGGAGTGCAAAAACAATACTTTTTTTTTAAAAGGTGTCTTTTATACCTGCAATATTAAGCCGCTTCTTTAATATTTTGAATGCATTGCGATAAGTACGTTTTGTCCCATCTGGCAATGTAATATTTGTTTATGTTGGTACGTGCTGACGCTGCTTGTATCTATGCTTCCGGTGAAATCAAAAACAGTCTTTTATATTATAATTTTTAATAAATGGTGTATAAATATGATCTATGTATTAAATACTTACCCAATTCATTTTGTTAGTTTTATAATACAGTACGAAAATAATATTAGTGCGGCTATTATTTATTTGATGTTAAAATCAGGGCTGCCATATGAACGAGAACAAACGTAATATCGTACGCAGTCGGTGAATTTATTTACAACTAGTATTTAGCCTGTTTATTGACAAATACAAAATCCAATCAGGGGATACATTACAATAACGTAAATAATAATATATACAGTACTTGACTGAAGCATTAGTAACTATTTTAAAGATGTTATGATAACAATTCTTCTCGACCTATACTTGCGATAGAGGAAAAATATGGTTGTGCGTTTTGTCTGAACAGACTAGTGGTGATGTGTGAACAGTCCGAAAACGATTATTTGGATGGGGAAGTGGTATGGGTGAAGCTGGGCTCCTGCTGGTGGCCCGGCGAAGTGGTAGGTCCAGAGAAACTGCCACCAGATGTCCTACCATCATTTAAAAAGCCTCCCATAGCAGTTGTCAAATTTTTTCAAGAAGATACTTTGTAAGTTAACTGATTAATCTGTTACACGAACTATTACATACTAAAAATTACTAATGTCATTGTTATTAGTTTAGTAGCAGTTTTTATTTCTTTTTGATTATGTTCATAAGAGAATAAAAAAATTACTAACCCTAAATTTTAATATTAACTCACTAATGTTTTCTAACATCTTGTATTGGGTTATTTAAGTGAATTTTTTATCCTTTTTTTAAATTTTCAGTGAATATGTTAAGAATGCCAATTCAATTTACAAATACAATTGCAGCCGGAAAAATGAATTTATCAACAAAGGACTATGTAAGTTCAGATAGATATATATCATTTAATTAACTCTATTAATAAAAAAATCTTATGTCATTTATCTTATGTGGTTTTGGTAAGTAGCTTTTATTTCACTTTTTGTCCATATAAATACTCATCATTTGAATTTTGTTGGAACATTTTCACATTTTTATTGTTTACAACTTCGGAATACAGTCAGGAATTTACAAACAATTTTTACAATTTGGCATAAATAGATTTTACTGATTGCATCATGGCTATATGAAATTGCCACTGAAAAGTCATTATAATAGACAATATCTTAAAGACAATATCTCAAAGATAATATAGAAAATATCAAAAAGTAATTCAATTATCGCATTGTGTTCCTTTTTTGTATTAATTGTAAAATGTAAACAGTATGGCCTGTATTACTGTAAGAAATTGATTTGTTACTTTGTGTAACAATTCTTACTGTTATTTTGATATTAACTGTTTATTATACAAAAATATTTTATTTCTTTATTTTCAGATATGTATAGAACTAAACATGGGCTCATGGAAAAATTTCCTGAAGATGTCATAAGAGCGGAAACTGCAGTTGGTGGTGATATAACAATCTTAACTAGAGATGAATTTCAAGAAGAAAAAAAAGAAAGCTACGCTGGACTATTTGGTGATCCTAATAAAAGAACACCAAACACTAAAAGAGGTTATTAAAATATGTTTATTTTAGAAACATGCAAACTTTTTACTAAAGTAATTAAAGTTGACATAATAAAATGTGTTTTCATAGAAAGTTTCTTATTGGTGCCATAAAAGTAACATGTTTTGAATAACTGCATGTTTTTGTTTATAGGTAAAAGTGGAAGAGGATCCCTCTTGTCTAAAGAGTGTACACCTTCTAAAAAGGTGAATGTAATTAAGATTTTATTTATTATTAAATTTCGTTTGTATTATATTCATTAACAAGGAAGAGGAAGACCAAATAAACGATAGATGGATTGTGTGGGAGATGATATGCAGTGTAAGGGGGTAAATGATGAGTTAGCGTCTGACAGGAATGCACGGAGAAGACTGGCATACGGCGCCGACCCCAAAATAAATTGGGAAATGGGCAGGACAATGAATGAATTATATTCATTTACGTTACACATTTCTTTCTTGCAAGTAAAATACATTATAATATTTTTTTAAAACTTGTTTAGCCATAGCTATTTGATACTGAAACAATAGTAAGCCAGGTTGCATCCAGACTAAGATCAGAGTTAACACAATTTATTATACATGCTGTATCTAAAAATTTTAAACATTGGTTTTTATGATATTATAAGTTGATACAATGTAAATGGAATTTTTAAAAATTTCGTTTGCTTTGTATTTTTACTAAACCGGTCAATTTTTTAAAGTCCATAATAAAATTTAAACAAAAATTGTATTGAGTAAGGAATGTTAATAAAACTTTATTTATTATTGCACATGTTCTATTGAAACATGAACATAATACATTTGAATTATTAGGTAGGTTCTGCAATAGCTCTTAATTCTGTCACAGAACATAGGATTGTATGGTGTTTACTACGCTGCATTGAGAGGGCACTATAGCTAGTTAAATTATTAGGGCCAGGGAAGTTCTTCTGTTTCAAAGCAACTAAATAAATGTGAGGCAGTGTTCATAATCTACACTAGCGCCATATTGCTGTAATTGTTGTTAATTCATATTAATGCAAAATAATTGTTAATTTTTCAGATAAAGGAGAAAGCCAACTACAAGGTTCATATATTAGTGCAAGGGTCAAAAACTCCATCCAGACAATCAACTGATCATGTATCTACACCATCCACAAGCCGCGCAGGTTCAGAGCATCCTGAGGATATAACAGAAAATATTACACAGCAGCCTGTAATTAATATAACTACTCCAACAATGTCTAGCAGTGGTGTATACTCATGCCATGCATGTCCATTCACCACTACACGTCTCAATGTTCTCATCATGCATAACAAAACTCACAGTGTAACATTTATACCATACACTCCTTCACCTGTCAGGAAAAAAGTTCCAAAAGTAAAATCAACTCATTCTAAAACTCCGAAATCTCGTAAACCTAAAGATGTTAATACTGTTAAAATTAATAAAGATATTAAGCCTGCAAAACGTTTATCACAAGAAAAATCAGAAGAAATTGATGTCAAAAAAGCAAAAACTGATGAAGAAATTAAAAGTAGCCTGTTAGCTGATTGGGAAGATGCCGGTGAAGAATCTAGCGATGAAACAACTATGGCCATTACTAGATCTCCTGAAGTTCCTGTCGGTGCAGATTCTCCTGATGTTGCCACACCAGCAGAGTTCCCAAGTGCACAGATTCCTGGAGAAATGTCAACTGAGCGCAAAAGTTCTGAAGAGTTACAACAGTCAGAAAAGCCGGAATCTTCTAATGATTCAAAGTATGAGTTTTGTGAAGACGAAGATTGGTCATTAGAAGAAGATGCTGGCAGAAAAATTCCGCGTGTAAAAAATCCTTCTAAGAGTAGAGAAAACATAAAAAACTTGAGTGTTGAAGATGATGAAGTAGCTAGAGAGGTTAATGAATTACTCAACAAGACAGTAGTACCAGAATTACCAGCAGTTCCAGATCCTTTAAAAGTGGAAGAAAATTTTCCAGAGCTTTCGATTGCAAAATCACCAGATAAAAGAAATGATTCTTTTTCAGGCGACAAAACATTGGGTTTAAATAAGCCACACGAAAAGAAAGGTGATAATGACCAACAACAAAAAACAATTTTCAAAACTAAAACTTTTTTTCGCAGTCGTCACTCCAGAAGTCAGGATGCCATAGGAAAGTATGTAGCAGAACAATTGAATGCAGCTGAGAGAATGGATTTGTCCGAAAATGAAATTAATGGATCAGAAACAGTATCATCGCCTGAATCGCGAGAATCACCAGTTGAACTTATAAAAGTTGCACGGTTGGCCCCGAAAATACAACTTAAAAAGTTAAAGGCTGAAGCAGAGCGACAACAAAAAGATTGCATCGTTGTAGATCTTAAAAACAGAGAAGAGCCCTTAAATAAGGGAGATACTCAAATAATACCAGAAAAAAGAACAAAGACGAACAATTGTATAGTTGATAAAGAATACACTGATAGTTTAATAACTAGTGTTGTTTGTACTGCGAAAGAAAAGATTGATGAGAAAATAAATATTTTAGATAAGTCTGAGATAAAAAGTGCGTCAGGTTTTTCTTCAC
Organism: Parides photinus; assembly: GCA_018247975.1. Classification (NCBI taxonomy): domain Eukaryota; kingdom Metazoa; phylum Arthropoda; class Insecta; order Lepidoptera; family Papilionidae; genus Parides; species Parides photinus. The sequence goes on along the minus strand of DWHU01000426.1, from coordinate 13,345 downwards.
TGGCGACTTTGCTTTCGACTGAAGACAGTACTGACGAGCAAGGTAAAAATCTAATAGAAAACCTAACACATGTTGAAAAAGATGCAGATGTGGAATCGAAAACGTTCAGTTATACAAATAAATTAGATGAAAAGCAATTATATTACAAACAGACGGTAGAATCGCGTTTAACTGATACTGCAGTAGATGCTTTGTTAAATGTTTCTCGCGATAACGATAGAGTAACTAAAGTTGTTAGTAATGACCCTCCAGAAGATTTGTTTGATGACGAAAAAGATATCACTGTAAACGTTCAAAATGGTTACAATGAAAACCAAAACTTTGACATTAAGAACGTGGAGACTTTTGATCACTGTGACGTTAAATGTACGGACGGACAAAATGAATCTGCAAATGGGGATGTTTTAGAGCAAAATAATGTTATTGACAACAAAACTGATGTAAAGGCTAACCATGAAAAGGTAGATGAAACTGTAATTACTGAAGACAAACCAGAACTACAGGCATTACTTACCGGTAATGTTCCGTCAGAATGCGATCTTCAGATAGCCGAAGCTCTAATTAATTTACCGTCAACAGCTATCCAAAATAAAACGTTTGGCGAGCATCAGGTAATAATTCCAACTCTAGAAATTAAGCCGCTAGAAACACGCGAAGATACTTTAAAGGAACAAAATGACAATCCTGTGAAAATTAAAGAATTAGTAATTACACAACCTTTAGCAGATTATTCTAACGATAAAAAAGAAGTGGGTGTTCGGTATGAAACTGAACAAGAAAAAAGTGAAAATCTCAATGCCGCACAATCGTTAGTACAAATGTCTGAGTGCATCGATCGCAAATTAAATTTTATTGAAATCAATTCAGAAAATAAAAATGAGGCTTCGGCTATTAACCCGATCCATGATGGAAAAAAATCTGAAGACGCCTCGAAACCAAAAGTAACTTTAGTAGCTAATGAATCTTGTAAAGAACAACCAAGTGTTAAATCAATTTCCTGTGATCCGTCGTCTAGTAAATTATTAAAAATCTTGGAGAAACCCGCGACACCGAAAATATCGTCAAACAAAACCATTATAAGAAAACAAGTCATTGTACCTAATAAAGAAAAAATTTTGAACTTTGATGTCGGTAAATCAGTTAAAGGCAAATCGCATTCACCAAAACAAAAAATTATTATACGTCGAACTATGCCTAGTAAAAATTTATTAAACAATGTGAATGAGGTATCAAACCTGGATAAAATTATTCTTTCGCATAGCAATAGCACAATGCAAGATGGCTCACCTGTACAGACTTATACGATTCACACGTCTCCAGAAACTTCTGATACTAATACATTGATGATTCAACAAAAATATAAAAAAGTTAGTAAACCATTAACAAAAATACAAAAAATAAAACCTCAAACGAAAACTTCACTTGTAGCGCAAATTAAAGAAACAAAACTAGTGAACGAAACGAAAAATGATGAACCTATATTCGACATAAGTTCTCTGCCGGTAGTTTTGTCTGATGATATTTTGACACCAGAAAATATAGAGAAAATGCCTATCGTAATGTCTGATGGAAACTTAATAACAAATTCAACAAATCCTCCAAAAGTAGTAAAATCAAAACAAACAGTAGTGGAGAATGAGAAAACTACTTTAAGTCCAGTAATAAGTAAATCGGAAATCAAAACAATTGTAATGAGTCCACATAATGAAAGTCCTAAAGTTACAACTCCCAATATTCTTTCCAAGTCATTAAAGCTGCGCGGTGCTAAACAAATGCTAGTAATAGAAAAGGCTACTGGAAAGAAAAAGATTATAATGACACAACCTGAAGCCATCAAAGAAGTCAAACAGCCTTCTGCTACTCTTTTACAACCCGTTACCCCAAGTGCGGGAAAAACTGAAAAGTTTATAATTTTACCCACGCCTAGTCCTCCACGGCCTGCGCGAACTCAAAAAATTGTTATAGATCCACAAACCGGTAAAGCGCATGTGCTGGTTGGGAAAGCACCTGAAACTTTGACGATTCCTGAAACTAAAGCTGTATCGGCTAAGCTGTTACAAACATCCGAAAACATAAGTGCTGGAAATACTGTAATGATTATCACTAATTCCCAGGGAGCTCAGTCCAAGATTATCTTAACACCAGAACATGAAAAGATCTTATTTCCTAACAAAACCAATACGCCCCAAGTAAAAACTCACATTGCTCATAAAATATCCTCAAACTCGTTAATACAACAAAAAACAGTTGTTTCGGCGGCTACAAGCGCTAAGGGACAAACAAGAATTGTACCAAAACAAAAAAATGCAATTATAACATCTAAAGGACAATTGATTGTTGGAGGTTTATTGGCCACCACTACGCAAAATATCACAGCCATGCCGGAAATAAGACCAACTTTGAAGCGCATAGTACCCGCTGATCCAAAAAAAATTGTACAGAACATCCAAAAAGATCCCCCCGAACCTTTGATATTCTTCCAGCGAAAATCGGGCGCTGTGATGCAGTTAACGACAGCACAATTTGAGCATTTACAAAGAACTGGACAGTTTGTATCCAAACCACCTACTTCCGCTCAAGAAAATAAAGTAGTCATTCAAAAAGGCATTGCTACAGGCGCAAATGAACCTGCTGCTAAACCAGCGCCGAAGCAACGGATGAGAAAGGGTGTAGTTGATTCACAAACACCTGCAAAAAAATCTAAGACGGAGATAGCCATAGCACCCGCTCCAGCGCCTATTTCGCCTTTACCAGCTTTAACTCCTCTGTCTAATCCAATTGCGACAACTCTATTGCCGGTGCATACCTCTGCGCCCATGTCTTCAATATCTTCTTACCCTGATTTAGATAACTTTGAAGAACTTTTGCCTTCAACGGCAATAGCACGTCAGTCCGAACCAGTTATAATACAACCTGAGCAGCCTAACGTTCCTTCACAAGCGCCAATTTCCGACGGGCAACTGCTGGCGGTGCCCGGTGAACATTTTGGAGGACTACCGGGTTCATTTTATCTCTGTGTAGAAGATAATGGCAATTACACGATAGTAGACAATCGGCCGTTAATGTTAGAAAATAACGAGCTCGTTCCAATGTCCGATCCACTGCCGAACGTAGCGCCGCAGCCGGAGCGCAGGGACATTCTGGAGGCAGCGCTCGCCAACAGCGACGTGTTCCACGCCGAAAGTGCTCGCAACGAAGCGCCGGACTTTCGAGACTTGAACGCGAATGTTTCAGTGCACTGTCGCGTCTCAGAGACGAGCACGACTCTGAACCAGCCAATAATGACGCCGGTCGAAGTGCCCTCGAAAGTGGATACAGAGCCCGCCGTGCCAGCTAATCTAGAAGATGGACTAGCTGTGATCGGCGTAACACCGCAAACAGTCCCTACGTCACTCGAACTACCGATCACGGTGACCGATCCGCGAATAGCGCCCAAAACAACTGACCCGCTCAGCAATCACAACTACGGCACCGCCATGTTGCCTTCGCCTAACACGCAACTCTTCGTGTCGTCCGCCGAGCAAGGCAACGCGAGCATCGCAGGCCCCATATCAATGCCGCTGTTGACGGACGACGAGTCCGTCGGCAAGTCTATGCCCATACTGACGGACGACGTTACTGACAGAACCGTGTCTTCTGTGGAGTCCACGAATGGATCTCCGTCGCCCGTTAGAGAATCGGAGACCGAGGACAGCAGCCACTGGTCCCAGAGGATTCTCACACCAGGTTCCGACACCTCTGAAACGTCATCCGAGATACCCTTGCAACCGGCGCTAAAGCTTTCCGTTAACGACCTTTCTCAATGCGATTAAAACACGGCGACCAACCGTAGCTCCGGATGATATATTACTATTACAAACATTTATAATTTTGATTGAAAAATTTAATGGGATAATTTATTTAAAGGTTTTCAAACAATTTTTTAATTAAAAAATGTGCAATAGATATAGGATCATTGTTTTTCGTTTGAAGCGCATTTCTGTTTGATAATGAGTGTTGAACTGTGTGGCGTTGTGAACGCTGACGCACACTGTGTAAATGGACGCTGACATACCCTGCCCGGCACACGGACGCTGGTACACGCTGTGGAAACAAACAGGCGCTACGGAAATTAATTTTCACCTAAATGTATTTTAAGTAGCATGCATACGGCATAGTAGTGATAAGGAAATTATAACTGTAAATTTATATTGTATAATTGTCGGATCAGACGTGTAATATAAAAAGTGTAATGTAATATTTTTTATAATGTTTAGATCAAACTTTGGAATTTTAGGGATCTGTGTACAAGTACAGGTACATTTATTGCGCACCGGCATTTTTATTTGTTCATTTACTGTATTAACATTTGTTGTCATGCAAAATTGTGAATTAAGCTGAATGTAATATTATATCGTTTACATATTGTAGTTTTAATGTAAGTACAATGTTGTTGAAGTAATACGCCAGAGGCACATCTTGAGTATTGAGTTTTGGATGAACTGTCTGTTGACAGATTAGGTCTGATTAAAGGAGTCGTTTAGTATTTAACTTTCTGTGTAGTTTAAAGTTTTAATAAATAAACTTTATTCAATGCAATATTTTATTTACCTTTTAATCTTAAATCTATGTGGATTGGAGCCCATACTCCTCTTGCAATGTTACAATTTGGTAAGAGGACATGACAAACTTTAACTGTATGAAAGAAAACGCCACGTATATTTTTCAACTATAGCAATGTTTTTTACAAAGTTATTACTAAACTACGCTACATAACTACTAACTACATAAGGATTAATTATAAATTCGTAATATGTTAACAGTTGCATGCATCTACTTCACACAAGTCCGTGATAAGTTATATTAACTCTCCATTCTCTTTTATAACGTTTTTCAATCAAAAATACACTAATAAAACATTTTAAGGCAGTTTATGAGACACGTGGTCTATGATATACAAAATTGATTTGATGTCAGGTGTTACTTATGACTAATACCACAAGACGAGCTGTCTAGACGTTTTAATATTATGGCCGATTGAAAATTAGTTTAAAAGTATTTTGAAGAGAAATACAAAGTAAATAAAATCGTTGACCTACACAATATTTTTTTTAATTTACAGGAAAAAAATATCCCGATTATTGACCACAATAAACAGTGTTTCTGAAGTTTGGAAATTAGAATAAATAGATATTGCTGAATAAAATCGGCGAAGATATTATTTTAAAGCGTCTACTGTAGAGCTTGTCGGGTGGTGTTAGGCAGGAAGAGGCACATTAAGCCGCCGCTGGCCAGCAGCACGGCCACGATGAACGTCGGCGCGGGGCAGTAAGTGTCCAGCAGCGCCGCGATCACCACGTTGCCGATGATCCCTCCCAGACGCGCTGCCACCATCGATACCGCCACACCCGTTGCCCTGTACACATATGCCAGTTCATTTTAATTACGATGCCTTATAATACACCTACTACTTCATATCCTCCCTATACAACATGATCTTTTGTTATAGTACATAAACTGTTACTGGCTCTTACTGGTCAAAAGTGTGTTTCGTTGCATTGTTTCCCCACCTAAACTATAACAAGTATGAGGTTGATATTTGGAACATAGGTAGAGGACAGTGGAACTGTGGTCTAAGTAAAATTTGTTAAAATTGTAATTGAAGTTTTTGAATTATCACCACAAAATGATAGTGTCAGTCACAGCCCCATTTTATTTCAATAAACTTATTTTTTTTTTAAATGTAAACTTTCCTTTGAGTCACCTTGTTTACGATAGTTTATTTGAAATAGTTTGTCACATCAAAATCTATACTTCGCTCAGCTCAACCCGCCATGCTTAACGAAGAGGCGGTTTCTAGTATTTCCACTGATGGAACTTATAGGTTTTTCTTTTCAACATAATAATTCTCTCGGGATTTTTTCCATTTCCTGGAAGCTCAGTAACCGAATCAATCACTCGATCATTCATCGCAATTGAATTTATATGTATCTTGAAGTTTTATATGTCGTACAGTGTTGGCAAGTAAGATGAATACACTTATTCATAATATTAATGTGTAAATTATTAATATAATTTTTTTGCGTAACCAAATTTTAAAAGTTCCCAAATTTAGCAAAAATACTGTCATCTATTATTTGAAATAATGACAGGGTTTTATGTTCCGAAGGTAATTATTTTTTGGTTTATAGAATTGAGGCGGATTGCCAACTTACCGTAAATTAGTGGGGAACACTTCAGTGATGAGACAATCGAGGGACGCGTTTCCACAGGATATCACGGAGCTGAAGATGGCACTCACGATCAAGTTATTGGTTTTGTTGTACACGAAGTACATCGCGGCGGAACACAGACCCGCCGAGAATGTTGCAAACACTGCAGACACAAAAACCTAATTAAATACAGTCTTTTGTATGTATGTATGTATGATTAGAATATATGAAGTCGTAGCAGATTATATATATATAAATGCTGTACGCTCTGAAGAGGCGCTGTTTTGATTCCTGTATTGTTTGAACTGACAAAGAACGGGTAACCAGCATGTTTAAATAAGGGGAGCTTTTGTTAAAATTTAACATTCTTGACCAGCGTGGTGCATATGCTTAGCTATTTTTTTTTGCACGTACAAAATTAGACAAAAAGGCGGACCTAATGCCAAAGGGCATTCTCTCCCAGTCAACCATAGGGTTGACCAGAGAACAGTAGTGTGGGTGCAGCATTAATACACTACGTGATATGTATAATATAATACATATAATACGTGATATGATATGATAGATATAATACACTTACACAAGTGTTCACACAAGTAAATATAAGACTAGGCTATTATATATATATATAATAGACAAGGCTATTTATGAAAGACAGACACGAGGGCTGTTAAATTTTTATATATTAGCTGCTTAGTTTTATGTATATGGAATACCGTTGAGCTTTTTGTGTGTCAATGTCTAGTATTGTCAAGAAGAACCTACCCAAGAAGAACTTCCTGCCGAGCCGGTCCATGCCGATGACGGCGAAGATGTTGGAGGGTATGGCGGCGGCGACGGTGATGAGCGACTCCATGAACACGTCGGAGTGTATGTGGGGGTCGCAGAGCGCGTCCGCGGAGTGCGTGCCGCGCTGCGTCACGTAGCGCGTCACCTGGCAGATGTCGGCGGGCGCGTCGTCGTTGGCGCGCGACCATTCGTCGAAGCGGTTGAACATCTCCGGGAACCACATCATCAGCCCGTAGTAGCTAAAAAACAATTTCCACTTTATACTACTTCATACACAATCACAATGTTCTATTTATTTATTTTTTATATACAACTTCCTATAGGAGACAGAATATCTTCACCACTACACAACTACATCCGTATTGTAAAAGGCGTTAAAGGGAAACGAATTATAAACACAACAGCTTTAACCACTTTTTTTTTAGTCCCGCCCATTTTTCCCAATTATTTTTGGGGTTGGCGCAGTGTGTCAGTCCCCACCTGTGCTAGACACACTGCTAAGGTTTTTGGTAATGGTTTTTACAGCCGGCCGCCTGCCTGACGCTAACCCTCCATGGAAATTCCAGTGATATTTAATTTCTTATACCGCACGTAACTCGAAAAGTCATTGGTGCGCGCCCGATTTGAACCCACTACCCTCGATTCGGAGGCCGAGGTCCATAACCACTAGGCTACCACGGCTTATATTTACATAATTAAATAAAATATTTTTCTCAACTTCTATTATTACAAAAAATGGTATCCGTTGTGTTAAAACAATAGTGGGTAAACATTTTTGTGTTTTAGTTTGGAAGTTGGAACTAAGGAAATTATTGATGTAATGAAATCTGGTGTATCTGCACAATCTGGTGCAGTGTATATAATTTTAACATTTGGCCATATCTGGTTCACATGAGAATAATAAAATCAAATCAACCAACTATAATACAACTAGAGTATTAGATAGCACAATAGTTTAGAAACTAGATGATGTGACAATGATAAATCAAGCATAGGTCATAAAGGCTCTAAAACTCACCCTATATGGAATGTGAAGTTGATAGTAATGGATATCGTTGTGAACTTGAGTATTGGTGGCACAAATAGTTGCTTGCTGTGCTCTACGATATCACTCAACATTTTCCTCATTTTCGATTTTGGTACCTTCTCTTCTAATTGTTTCTCCGGCTTGGCGTGCAAAGGCTCATCTACTAACAGTTGCTTCACTGGGTATTCTTCTTTACTACGGCCAGTGTTCATTAGGTATATTCCTCGGAAAACCTCTAATGCAGCTTCGTGACGGCCGGTGGTAATTAAAAACTTCGGTGATTCCGGCAATAAGAATAGAAGTGCTGCTACTAAGAATGATGGCAAAGACATCACTAGCAAGAAAATACGCCATGAATTGTAAACGAAACCGCCCGTTGTTCCTCCGATTTCTGAAAATTAAATAAAAAAACGATTTTTGTCTTCATAAATGTCAGGTTTGCATCTAGTGAGTAATAGTTATAGAGTTGGACAAATTTGTCAATGTTATTGAATGTTCACGTCTTTACCTATAAAATGTTTGTATATTGAAGTACCCCTTAAAATTAATTATTATCTTACCACTGGGAATGATGATCCACGCCAAACCCGCCACGAACAGGTTACCAAGTGTCCAGAATGCGGCCATGAAACTTAACATGGCGCCTCGTTTTTTCTTAGGCTGGAACTCCGCAAAATATGACCAAATGACCGGACCCGATCCACCCAAACTAAAATCATCAATAATAAATTTTTATTAATTATTACCTAGTTAAATAAGTGGATTGGTCGGCTATGATCCTCCACGCTTGCAAACCCGCAGGTGTCCAGCGTGGACGAATTCCAGTAGTAAGAACATTAAGCGATCTGTTTATGAAAGCTCTACTCACGCGGCTCCATTGATAAATCGGAACAGCATAAAGAGTTCATAGTTCTGGCTGAAGGAGGAGGCGACGATGGCGAGCGCGTTGACCACGGAGATGGCGATGAGCACGCGCTTGCGGCCCAGCGAGTCCGCCACGGAACCCCAAGCGTACGCGCCCACCATCATACCGATGAAGATTATACTGTTTAGCCATCCCTGGAAAATAAAATAAAACCAAAATCGGAATGTTTATTTAACATAGGAACAACCGTTCGCTTATTAAACGTGTAAATTTCACTTATACGTAAAAAGATACTTGAACTTGTAAACAATTGCAACAAGAAATTCAACCAGCTATATAATCGTATATAAATAGTTTCCTTTTAATTTAAATATTTCTTATATACTGTGTGAGAATAAAGACGGTTTATTTCCATATACTATTGTCATTTAAATACACCTCAGAATGTGATATCTTGTTACTTTTGAACAAAATCGCGAGCAGCAGAAAGTGTATTTTTTTTGTAGAAAATTATTGCAACAATTGGCGAACCTATTGACATTTTTTTCATTACATTCTATACCAGACAATCTAGGAGGCGGTGAGATTTAATGTTAGGTGAGATAGAATAATAAAAATACAGCCTCTTTCAGTGATCTGTATTTTATAGCTCAATGAGGATCCATTAGTAGGCTAAGGTTTTTGATGGAAGGAGTAAAAGGAATTGGATTCAAATATATAATTTTAACGATATAATCTTCTTATTTAATATGCGCAAGGTTCATTTCTTTGAACTATGCTAAATAATCAATACATGTCATTTTATTTTAACAAAATAGTTATTAATAATATGTGTGACAGATTAAATGCGTATGACAAATCCAAACAAACTCCAATATTATAGGCATAATTCACACTTCTCTCCAATGGCCTTCTTAGAATAAACAACCGGGCATATTTTAAGAAACAAGGTTGTGTATCTGTAGATGACATTCATAAACAAAATCCATGTTTGTGTTATGTCGATAAAATACTATGCTTTCTTGCAAGACTAAGGCTACGGTGGATGATGTCTTACGAGCAGTTGAACTTAGCTGGAATTACCAATGATTTACCATGTGAAGACATGAGTTTGTCTAAACTGATTAGTTGAAAAACACATCCTTAACATATTATCGATGTGAAAATGATTTACAGTCGATATAACATTTAAAGTAAATTACCTAACCTGGATTAGTTTATAAAGTCTAGGCTTGATGACACGTATGAATTTTTGAGAATGATTTTTAAACTATTTAAGATCATAATACACTCAGGATGATCAGAAAAAACTATTTTAGACATTAGTTGGTAGTAATTATTTATATAGTTATATATTGCACAAAAGGACAAGGCTTAAGTGGTAAATGTACTTTCTATATTTGTATTATATAGTTTTAGGAAAACAAGCAAAAATTTGTTTTTTATGGATGACGTGTGTTTATTAATTATTAAATGTATTACAGAAACGATATTATAATGTTTTGGTGACCCTATTCACATTGAGCACACTTAGTATGTACTCGCGAAGTAGTCACGTGTTTGCAACTTTGAATAAATGTTTAATATTTGGCAAATGTACATTTTAAAATATTTATTAAAAAGATTATGTAATATACCATTACTTGTTCGCATCACATTAATAAATAACAATAAGTGAGGTGATGAGGTATGTATCTTTAACGAACGCTTCATTGTCGCGGGTACACAAATATCTATGTATTCTTTTTTAACTGCAATTTAACATAATAAAATAATAATTTCAGCAGATTTACAACGTGAGTATGGTAACTGAACTGGTTCAAAACAATCCTTCCACCAGACTAAAGTCAAAATTTGCTCAACGAAATGAGGTAAAACAGTTTAAGTTTTAGTGTCCCTTCGCTTCATTTTTGCTTGTCCATAGAAAAGTCCAGAAAGTGTTTAAACGTAGGTAATAGGTTATTTAGGTTAGAATAGCGTGACTTGTGGTGTTAGTTGATACTTACTTTAGTGTGGGTGGTTAAGTTTAGGTCGCACTGTGCGGAGGGAAGGATGAACGACATCGAGATGACGTCCATCTCTTCGGAAGTACTGACAAGGCCGCATACTGCCAGAAGCAGATAATGGAAGCGTCCATAGCCTGAGAAATCAAAAAAAAATTGTATATGTCCATACATTTCATAATACATACATTCATATCCTATTTTATTATTATTAAATATGTATAACTCATGTTAGGCGATAGAAAACCGACATTTTTGTCTCATGCAGTTATTCCATATAGATACGTACATCGGTATCTGTGATTAGTTAACCTAAAAACTTTTAAATATTTATTTAAAAGAAGTTTTTTGGATGTAACAGAGAATTTTAATCATAACAAACAGCATCCTTATCGTTCCCACTTAAGAGAGCTGTGGCCATTTATCTACCACATTGGCCAAGTGCATGTTGGACACACATTTACAAAGGTTGTGGATATGGAACATGTTGGTTTCCTAACGATGTTTTTTTCCTCACCTTCTTCTTCTTCAAGCTCAATGGGTGAGGTTCGAGCCCTGGCCTTTTTGAGACGTATAGCGCTTTCGACAGCTTTACAATTTGAGTATTCGCGGCTTCATTTTAATCATGCTTGTATAAAATTTCCTTTTCGTATATTTTTCAAGCTAACTGCGATAATTTATTCGTAAACATGGAAGCATATATTTGTGTAAACGTGTTGTGTAATTGTAAATAAGTGTATAATGGGATGCCCGTTGTTTGTTGTTCAGTTTCTAAATCGTAAACAAGAGTACGGAGGGTGTTCTTGGAAAGAGTGGCGTGATTACTCTGCGCAACCCAACCCTCGGAATGCAAGGCAAGCGCGCTTCATTCATAAAACTACACATGCCGTGTCCGGTACAATAACATTTAGACGTATCCACGTGTAACTCGGTTCCCATGGTATATTGTATCTCTATGTCTTTCGGCTGCATCATCGTTGTGACCACAACACCATTAGTCAGAGCATATAATATTTAGAAATTACTTTTGTTATTGCGGCAGGATATTTATATGTGGTATCATGTTCAAAATCTTTTAAATAAAATAATCAAAAAGATTTAAATTGTGATTAACGCAAGATACGAAACTACTAAAAATATGAACTTTTATACAAACATTTAGTTTCTGAGATCATAATCATTTTAATTGCCTTGCCCATTTCCCAAATTATTTATGGCCTGCGCAGTACGTTAGTATTATCCATGATCTCCTATCAGACGCTAACTCATCATTCATCCCCTTTATACTCCACATCAGCTCTCACACAATCCATACATCGTTTCTTCGATCTCCCTCTTCTTCTCCAACCAAAAACGTTCTTATCTACAACTTTTTTAGTTACATCCGTTTCTTCTTAGTTTGTGTGTTAAGGAGTTCATTTAATTACTTGTACCATATTGGGATTTGGGATAGCTAACTCGGACAGCTAATCTGACCTGAATCTTTGCAAACTGCTATAATCTTTACCAAAAGTTGATTCTTATCATCCTTTCACCAATAAAATAATATAGTAATAAATTTCTATTCTTTCACCACGAAGAACCACCCACATTATATTATTGCTCTGCACTGTGCATATGTTATACATGAGTAACAGGTATGTCATAAGCAAATCATTCATCACTTCTAAGAACGAACAAAGGTAATCATACGAAACGTAAATTTAAGATGTCGAAATATTAAATGTAATTAAATGTAACTTTTGATACAACGTTAAAACTAGGACAATTCTACTTTAACTGATAGTCTTGGCTGTATCAATACAATCATAGGTTATTACAAAAATAAAGGTTAATTAATGTTTTTGCTTATACCGAACTTTTGCTCCAGAATATATTCCCTGTATTATATATATCTACATACCAGTTAATTCGATAGCCCGTTCGAAGTCAGCTTTTTCTGAGTTCTGAACTTTCTCTGGGTCGCACTTGGCTGAAGTCTTCAGCGAAGGAACAATATCTGTAGAAAGAAAATATGTATTATTATACGTATAGTATTATTGAAATCATTTATAGCGTCATTTGGCTATAACTCACAGTATTTTATATTTTCCTACGAATAGCACGAAAAATATTTTAATTGAGGTTATGCAATGAGATGCTATTGACGTGAAAATGTTGTATTGATGATTAAATTAGTGTTTTAACAAAATTGTTGATAACTATGTTACTGTTTTAAACTAAAATTAGAAATCATCAATAATGCATATTGCCAATCTAGTCCAAAAAAATAACCTTTTATGGATGTAGGTTATATTTCGTTAAATTACTATAGTTTTACGAGCTTACCGCGAAATGACGTAAAGAATGATGAAAAATGTATTAAATCAGGAATGTTGTTTCGACGATGATAGACTTACCGAGCTCAGCGGTTTTGGAACCTGGGCCGTTTAGTTGGAGTTTGTCTTTTACATCACAATCTGTAACAAAA